>JANTCA010090753.1:0-34696 GCA_024741275.1 Chironex yamaguchii
AGATAGATAGATAGATAGATAGATAGATAGATAGATAGATAAATAGATAGATAGATAGATAGATAGATAGATAGATGTATTAATTAATTGATAACTTAATAGCACTGATGTTGCATAAACTGACCGTTTTTGACATTCAGAGGTATTTGTAACGTATTGTCTAGACTGTCAAGATTTCTATTTATTTATTATCCAGTGCAAATTATAAACATCAATTTTCCAACTATTAAGAGCTATATTGTATGAACAAACATGATGGTAAACATTTATGGTCAAATACTCTGCAAGCAGGAAGCAACTTTCCTTCTCAAAGTTTTCAGATGTGTTCGATCGATGCCTACTTGAGGCTTGGCATTAATGTTGATACTCGTTATTTAACTTTTGTTCTGTGGACTTTGTCATATTCGATGAATTTTTCCCCACACCACCAAAATCAATGTCATGTATTTATCAATGATGTAGTGTTTGTCTTTATGTTGTTTTTGTAAAGCGAAGACAACAGAACTGTGACCACCAGACAAGAAATTCTATGCCTCAAACATAAAGTAGAAAACAAGTACAAAGCAGCTGAATTTTGACTTTTAGAAGCATATACAACTAAGAAATTTGAGAGGTGCACCGCATAACGATGTTTTATTCTCAGGGTATAGAATTACGAGAAGGCTTTGTTGTTTTGACGTCACTGGTTTGATTAGATTTTTTTTAATATGTTTGAATGATCTCTCAGAACAACATGTTTCTCTCCAAAACTTTGCAAATATTGTGTAGAGACCCAGCTGGTAAGAATTGCAACAACACGTTGGGGGCTTGACCGAGACCTCTGAAGTGTGTAAATATAATTCATATTATTAGAATTCAGCATATGTTGCAATGGAGATATTACTGCTGTTACAAGCAGTTCTTTCTATGAGAAATCAACTGTGACTACTGTGAAGCTGCAAGTTGAAGTTCGTCCCATCTGTTACCAGTGCGACATTTTGTGCCAAATAGTTAATTTTCCGTGTGATAAAAATTTTTAACTTCACCAACTAAAGTTTATTTAAAACATTTAGACCGCTTGAATAGAAAGGAAGCTTGGTTTTCATAAAGGCATTTTTGCTATTCTGTGCCACAGATTTGACTGTCCTAGAATTTTTTTTCGGTCGTTGTTAGATGTGTAAAATAATGTGAAGCATTTTGTAGCAAAAACGTGATAATAGTTTCTCACTAATAATTATGCACAATGTGTTGGCAGAAGCTGATAGGATTTCGTTCTTGGCTTAAAATTGTCACGTATTAGACCTATGAAAATCAATCTGCATTTAATATTGAATGCAGTACTTTACAAATTGAGTGAATGGTGATTGGCGAATTGACTTGAAAGGATGTCTTGAATTCAAACACACCGTTGTCAGAACTGGACGCCTGATATTAACTGTTTAAAAAGGACTAAATGGACCACACAAATCTCGAAAATTTTCACTGTAATTACAGCTCGATTACTTTAAAAAACAGTAAGATAATTCAAGAATTACATTTGACAAGCTTTGCAGAGTGCGCTATTCCCATCACTATTAAGCAATTACGTACCTGAAAGGAAACACCTTGTACGTTAAAAATTATTCATGACAGGTATTTTCCAAATCATTTTAACTAGCAGATTTTTAATGACTGATACTCGAAATTGTGGCTTCAGCTGATAAGAAATTGAATACAAGGAAATGCAGTATGAAATATACTAACATAATATCAGATTTGCTGAAAAAGTTTATCCTAAAGATACCTTTGTCAATTATAATAGTTTATGGTTGGGCAGAAAAATCCCTGAGAGAAATCAACAAAATTTATAATATTGCTCATTTGGCCTATTTATTTTCCCCACTTTTGTTTTACGTAAATATTGCATTTATGCTGATATAGGGAAAATTAATCACCTTTTTCAAAGCAATGCAGCGTAAGTATTGATGTTAATGGACTGTGAACTCCCAGCTTTGTTTGAACAAAATGTTAAATTGACTAGAATACGATTTATGGAGAAAAATAAAAATAATGTCAGTCACAATTGTCTTATTTTAGAAAATGTCTTGGACCTTGTTCTAAATATCAAGCACTTACTAAAATCAAAGGATATTGAGATGATAAAAAGATGACGGTTGAGAGAGATGCCATACAGTCCAAAGTGGATATAATACAAACAAATCAAGATAAATATTTGGAATCTCTAGATAATCGGGAATCTTGAGTTGCTATTTTGCATAAACTCGAAAGCATGCCTCAGAGCTAAAACATATTAGCGTGGCCATGGAGACATATGAGGGGGTAATTGCCCCCACATTTTGCAAATGATGGTCCCTCAGTAAAGAAGGCTCTTATTAATAGAAAAACTGTCACGAAATTGTCAAATTTCCTTATCTTTAGTGGTAATCACAATATTGAGAGATACATTCCAAGCCAAAGCAAAGGATATTATCAAAAAAAATCTTAATGGGTTGAATCCCAGGATTCCATCAAATTCTTGCATCAAATTCTTGTTCCTTGAACGCGCGGCTGCTAGAACATTTAAAAGTATGTTTAGTTTTGTAACCCAGTCTACCATATAGTTCCCAGTAAGCATCGGTAACACCACATTTTGAATGCCCAAGTTTTCCTCTCGATCTCCTTTGCTACTTTCCATGTCTAAGAGCTATATAACCGTACAGAAAATTGCAATTTAGCGGCCGAAATTTAAAATTGAGATTTGTATTTCTTTTAAGGATTTCTCTTATGCCCAGAAATTTGCTATACTCTTTCCAGTTCGTCTCTGCACTTCTTCCAGGTCCCTTCCATTTTCCGCCATCTGCTTATCGAGATATGTTTTTGTTGATATGGGTACTGATTTATTTGATTTAGAATTTAGTCCTCTGTGATCCTGTGTGCACCTTCATCTATCTTGGTGTAATTTTGCAACCTTGCAACCATTTTCTTCTTCGTCTTTGAATTTAACTCCATTCCATATTTCTTGCACGATTCTCATAGTTTATTGACCATCTTTTGTAGCTATCCTGCAAAGTCTGCAGTCAAATGTGTCATCAGCACGTCTAATATTGTACATTTTCATCTCAGTAAATAGCGAAGAATTATCTTTTGTTTATATTTTGGAGAGGAAAATGAATAGCGCACTTTATTCTGCTCAAGAAATATGGCTGCCGGCACTTGAAAAACAAATTCAACGTGGCATGACCTCTCTCTTAGGACATCTCGATCCCTGTCATAGGTCCACATGCAGAGGCGTTAGTAGTTGTACCACCTCATTTCTAGTAAGTTCCTCGTGTGGACCTTCTGGGAGATAAATTGGCCAGCCTAGCTTTACGGTGTCTTTATCAGACCCAAACACACTCAGTTATGCGGTGACACAGATTGAAAGAAACGATTTCTTGTAATCATTTGATTACTTGCAAACTGTGTTACAACAGTTCGCTGTAAATTTAAATGTAAAGTTTGCTATATTTTATTTCAGTATTAAGGTGAGCATGTAAAGTTTGTGACCTTTGGTGACTCTGAAAAAAAACATTGTACTGTGGAGGTAAAATTAAAAGTGACCGGCGTTTTATGAATAAGATACAAGAGTTTAAACTTAACCGCCCAGTTGGGGACGAAAGTAATCGGTAGTTGACTTGTGGACTTTCAAGATCAAAATCGATGGTCCGGATGACAAAATAAAGGGTAAATTTGTACTAGTGTACAAAAACTGAGTTTAAGAGGAGCTTTGTTACTGTCCAAACATGGTTCCGCTTTAAACGTCACGTTCCTTTTGTAGTTAATGGCCAAGTTCCAGCCTTAAAATCTTGTTATAAGTTTTTTCCCTTAAACATGGAATTTATTTCTTTTTTCAGTCAATACCTTTTTCCTTTTTTTGTTGCAGACTTGTTTTCTTCATTGCTGGTCAAGGTTATCTTTTTAAAGCTGTCAATTGTGTTTCCTTTTCCTCATTAAACGCGTTTCTTTTGAGTACGTCAAATTTTTGTTTCTTCTTAAATCACCAAATGTGTTGCTTCTCACAGCGTTGGATTACGTCTTGAAAACGGCTCAAATATGTTTCTTGTTTAGCCAAAACCTTTTTGCTTTTTTTATTGGAGACTTGTTTTCTTCATTGCTGGTCAAGTTTATCTTTTTAAAGCTGTCAAATGTGTTTCTTTTTCCTCATTAAACGCGTTTCTTTTGATCACGTCAAATTTTTGTCTTTCAGAAACCCACCAAATGTGATGCTTCTCACAGCGTTGCATTACGTATTTAACAAGGCTCAAATTTGTTTTTTGTTTAGCTTTAACGTCCGTTTGTTCTTATAGTTCCTCCCCAAGCCGTTTGTCTAATAGAGCAAAACTAATATGTTTTCCTTTATCTTGGGGCTGCTTGTCACCGCAGTGAAATAATGCAGTTTTTGGCTAACCGTCTGGTAGCACAATCCTTTACCGTCCATAATTATTCCTGTAAGTGCAAAGTGCTAAGTAGTCTGGGATTTTAACCTAGGAATTTCAAACGAAGTGACCTCTCTACCTCGAAGCTTTGCTTTCTTCTTAAGACAACCATCTCATGAAGATGATTCTTTCCCTAACTTTAGTAAATAAAGGTGAAGTTATATTAATGTTCACAATGTACCGACTTCGTCACCGAAAGCAATCTATATGCTTTCTGATTGGCTTGGAAAGAAATCCTGTTTCTTATCAGTCTGTGTTGAATTTATGGTTAATCTTTACTTATATTCTATTATTTGCAGAAAAAGCATGATTGCTTATCCAGATAATTCCAAAGAATAGAGAACCAACCTCATTATTCATAGCATCTTCCATTTAGAGTTAAGCTCAGTCCTGCATAATCATGTTTAACTTCACAAACTTGACATTACATACTAGACTTTAAATCGGTTCATTGCGAAATCAGTGCGGTCAACTTCAAAATGCCTAGTCCTGAACTATAAACAGCTTGACGGGAATAAAAAAATAGTAGTTATTCCTAGCACAGTCTGGATACTTTGACATGATTTAATTAACTAGAGGTTTGTGCTCTCTGATTGCTTTTCAATTTTCCAAATAGTTTTCTACTGGAAACGGCGCAAGCAGTTCTTTACGATTGCACTGGCCTGCGTTTAAGAATTTTTTTCAAAGGTCCAAGGCTTTTCGACTGATTTATAAGTTTTTTGGTGTGCTGAATCTAAAAATGCCACCCGTTTCCTTGGATCAGGTCTAGTTTTTGAGATATGAGAAGTGTGACTTTTGGCCCTTATATAGTACTAAGTTTAAGGAAAACTAGGCTGCAGGTAGCCTATTCTTAGAGTTTTTTGCATGTAAATGATACTGTAGCAGCCCAAAACTGACACTGAAACCTAATGATGTTTTCCTCTACTTTCAGGAAACTGAAAACAAAACTGTATTGACTTGTACTTCAGGAAACAACACTGAAACTGAAAATGGTTACAAGAGTGTGATCTCTAATCAATGTGACTGATTTTACAAGAATTTGTGCTTTTTATAAGAATCTGAGCTTCTTGTGTTTCTATTCTGGACACGTATCTTAGATTGACAGAAAATGCACATCCTGATAGGTTCTGCTACATATGTGGAAATGCGATTCTTCCTCATCGACTGGCAATTATAACTGATTTTGTGAAGAAGGCATATCATGCTTACTTTGGAGTTAAGCTTGGGGACCAGGACAAGCCATTTGCACCTCATGTTATCCGCAAGACATGTGTCGAGAACTTGCGAGATTGGAGAAATGAAAAAAAGAAGAGTATGCCATTCGCTGTTCCAATGGTTTGGAGACAGGGTAAAGGTCACGTGTCAGACTGCTATTTTTAGCTGACTAATCTTAAAGGAGTCAACTGCAAGAACAAGCATTGCATTCAGTATTAATGTTCCGTCTGCCATACGACTAGTCCCTCATAGTCCAGTCCTACCCGTTCCCGAGCCAGATGTTGCAATGAAATCTACCTCTGAATCGGAATCTGATAACGCACTAGACAGGACAGGGGGTGGAGAATACACGCCAGAAGACACTAAGCGGCCAGTCCATCCAACACAAGAAGATCTCAATGACCTGACACGGGATTTAAATCTATCAAAGAAATCAGCACAGCTTCTGGGTTCTCGTCTTTGTGAGAAGAATTTGCTAGCACCTAGGACAACATTCTTTTTGTACAGAGAGCGTGAAAGAGAATTTAGACAGTTCTTTACAACCCAGAAGGATTCGTCATTAGTTTACTGCAACAACATCGCTGGTTTGATTCAATCAATGGGGCTGGACTATGTTGCTACTGAATGGAGACTGTTCATCGACTCTTCCAGCAGAAGTCTAAAGACAGTCCTCTTTCTCAACGGAAATAAATACTCTTCAATTCTAATTGTTTCTTCGGTGCAGATAAAAGAAACTCATGACAACATAGTCGGGCTGATCATCAACATTTTGTCAGACAAGAATGGCCACCAAGACAACGTTTGGAACCTTGTTCACACAATGTTCAAGCTCGTTCTCTTGTTGAACCAAACAAAGTCTTACTCCCACCTTTACATATCAAACTGGGACTGATGAAGAACTTTGTAAAGGCACTGGACAAGGACGGCATGGGGTTTACTTTTCTTCAGCAGAAGTTTCCTCGGGTCAGTCTGGAAAAGCTTAAGGCTGGCATTTTTGATGGGTCTCAGATAAGGGAACTTATAAAGGACTCAAAAATGATTCTTTTGTCAAGAATTCTTTTTTCAAAAATTAAAGGAAATAAATAGCACTAAATGGCGTTTTTAACTATTTTCACCGCCTTGTATCTCAAAAATGTGAACTGATTGAACAAAATGAGTGTGATTTTTGGATTCTGCATAGCCAATTACCTTCGGTTCAGTTATCAAATGCTTTACCTTTGAATCTTCCCAGTCAATAATTATTAACGTAAAGGAAGTTGTTGTCATGTAATTAGCTAATCAATTACAGTAATTTTCCTTTCTGACGTATTGAAAACAAATGAAAATAAGAAATTTGTTGTCACTGGTCTCTCCAGTCCATATACTTACGTAGTCACTCCAATAAAGTTGAAACTCTATTGCTAGTCTTGTGTTAAACGAAGAATCAGCTGATTGTTAACAATGACTTTATTAATTCACTGAGTCCAGTTCACTTACACTATTCTTTTGTTTGGAATGATAACGAGTAGAAGCAGAAGTTAAGTTACGATAGAGAATGCTGGAGCGTCCAATCAGAGTCTCACGGCTGCAAACACGAGGCCTTTCCTATAGAGTTCAACAACTCAAAAGGAAAGGTCAAAAGAATATTAGCCTTTTGACCAAGGTCGTTCAGTCATTGAATTGGACGTCAAGAACTTTTTGGTGTATACGCTTGTAAGCGGCATGTGTTTTCTACCTACAAGACATCCATATATCACAATTTGTATTAGTTCCATCTAATAGTAGACAAGGTTGCCTTGTATGACAAATAGAAGTTAAGTTATGATAATGACCACCGGAGCGTCAAACCGGGGCCCCTACAATTGAGATTCGACAGTATCCAAGGTTATATTTCAAGGTTATCTTCCAAGGGCTAAGATACAGCAAGTCCATAGAAATATATTCAGCGTAATTCTCTAATAAGTTGACTAAACATTTTAAAATTGCAACAGTAACAGGATTAATACAGCAAGTTAATCAGTTAGAGAAACAATTAATAAACTCTTGTTTGCTAGTTAGTTAGTTAGTTTGTTTGTTTGTTTGTTGTTAGTCAGTTAGTTAGTTAGTTAGTTAGTTACTTAGGTAGCATACTTAATTAGTTACCATACTTAATTAGTAGTTAGCATACTTAGCTAGTTAGCATACTTAATTAGTAGTTAGCATACTTAATTAGTTAGCATACATAGTTAGTTGCAGAAGAAGCAATTAAAAATGAGACAGGACAATAACGAACGTACGAAAGCACGACAGAAAATCACAGAAAAGGAGTACGGACTAGGGTGAAGGAAAGTACGCCTATCAATGAGAAGGTGAACGATGTGAAGTGAAAGAACAAGAGTAAATATCGGTCTCAGAGGAAGTCAAAGCTCGAGTTAATTCCGTGAGGTTATAGGGAAAGTAAGTAGTGTCTCGGTTCTGACTCGATTATGGTGATCTCTAGTGTTGTGATGGATGAGTGTGCACCTAAAGTCGCTGTATACATGTAGATTTGTTTGACCGAAGCGTGATGTTGTGGGTGTATTACGATTGTTGGCGTATGTCTCCCGTGTTGACCGAAGAGACCCCTTAACCTACGCACAAAAACATCACATTTAGTATAATTAATGATGTTTGCTACGTTTTTCGCGATATATAGAATTTTTGGAGAGTGTATACACTCGATTTAGGACCTGTGATGGATAATGTAGTGTAAGTAAATGGCTACGCTGTACAACGTGGTCTATGGCATGAGTGTCTGCCATGTAGTATGGCTTTTAACTTCTTGAAAAGGACGGTAACGTTACAAATTTTACATTTTATAAAAAAGGTTTCTATTTTTCGTTTAATTATTTAGTCATTTAGCTGAGTCAAGAAGCTACTAAGCTTGTCGACTTATTACAAACAAGCTATCTCATATGGCAGTAAGTAGGTTATCTACTCACTTAGTTGATTAGGACGCCTACGGACCATGCATGAACTAGATACTCAGATAACTGTAGTTGAGCTCATCAAGGCTATTGACAGTTTGGTCGAAGGTAAGATCTCAGACAGTGATGAGGTCCCTTCAGATCTTATGAAGCATTTCAAGACCACTCTACTGGTCCCACTACAAACAGTTGTGGGACAGTGTCGGCAAGAAGGAGCTGAACCACAGGATACAAGAGACACCACGTTAATCACTCTATACAAAAATAGGGTTGCAAAAATAAGGACTTCAATGAATGCGGAGGCATTTCCCTCCCCAGCATCGTTAGAAAAGTCTATGTCAGAGTAGTCCTTATTCGTCTCCTGAAGCTGACCAAAATCGTCCACCCAGAGAAACAGTGCGGTTTCAGAGTTGGAAGGTTGACAATAGGCATGGTCTACTCTCTCCATCAACTTCAGGATAAATGCAGGAAAAAGCAAACAAATGCTACGCTACAAATTAATACCAGTTTGCTTGACATTGATAAGATTTTTAGGGAGAGATTATCAGCAGATGAAGCTGAGAACGTTGTTGCTAAAAAAACTGAAGCTACTGCTGCTTCTAACCAAAGATGAGTCAAGTAGTAAAGATTTGACTTAGATCTTTTAGAAACATGCCGCTGATCCTGCCAATTATCGAAAAGTTTTAATCACTTTAGAAATCAGGGCAGAAATTGTTGTATACAGTGCGAACCAACTGTGTGCCAAGAATATTTCCACAGGAACAAATCAGCAAAGATTCTAGTCTTCATGGTACACCAAGTATGACTGCCGTTACTGGCTCGTGTGAAAGAAAAACTTGTTCTGTTTTTGGCGGTGATTATTTTCATGCAAAGGAAAGAAGGATTTATCAATAACTAGCTGAAAATGGGCTTGGCAACATTTAAAAGTGGTACGAGAAAATGTATTGAATGAAGAATGCTTATTACATTGCACTAGGCTAACAAAATGGAAATCACTTCACATTCGTCTTTCAGGCAGATAAGCTATTGACTCGGAATTTAAGCAACTCCTTGCAAACAATAGGGGAAAGCCCTAAAGAATCTTGACCTTATCTCTTTGAAGACATTGTTTTTGACACTAGAATGAAAATCCTTAAGGCTCATCGTTTTGAGGGTCAAAAGATTTGTCTCCAAATTTAGACAAAAGTGAAAATTACTTGGAACTGTTGAAGCTTTTAACGAGACATGAATTGATAATGGAAGCGTTCTTAAGGAAAAGGAAGTCCAGGGCAAAGGGCATTTTACCTGACATTCAAAACGAGATTACTAGTTCCTTTGCCACAGTTACAAAAGAGAACAGTATGAGAGAAGTCCGCTATGCCAACTATTTCTGCGTAATCCTAGATACAACACCGGATATTAGCCATACTGATCAGCTTGATTTCTCAGTTTGATGTGGTCAGCAGGATGATAAACCCATTGAGAGCTTTCTTTGCTTTGAAATTATGGAAAATTGATTTCCACGACAAAATCTACTTCATATTCTGAAAGTTTGGTTTTATTCTAATAAGAAGTCAAGCAATGGATAGTTGCTTAACATTGTCATGCAATGTCGGATTGGTGCAATATTTAATCCAAGAAATAAGCAGCACGAACAATCTATTTGTGGTTGAAAATTTGCGACATTGCGCTGAAAACATACGTTGCTTTTTACAAACATCCTTTTTTTCCTGACACACTTCAGAGTACGAATTGTCAGAAAGGAAAGCATAGATATATGGCAATCTTCTTTTTACGAAACAAGTACCGACACTAGCCACTAATGAACAAGAACGGGAAAAGAAACAAAGAGAAAATTAAGGAATAAAAGCATTAGTGGAAGAGAACAAGTGAAAAGTGAACTCTCTCTGCCTACAGAGCACTGGTTTTCTTGTTGTAATGAAGGCAGACTCCAATAAACTTAGATGAAAGAAAAATCTAGCTGTGCCAATTATCCGAAAATTCTCATCCTTAAACATTTTAGCGCATTCTGAATTTTCTAGTAAATGTTGGTCTGTGGTAGAACCGCATGTTTTGGCAGCCATTTTGCCTTTGCAAGAGCACGATGGCTGTTCTCTAGAAGGAATTGATGCTTGGCGTACAGTGGCCGGAACATGTTGTTTGATCCTGTCACTCAATCTTTGAGAAGTGCGACCTACATACCGAGCTTCACATCGGCACAAAAATTCACATACTACTTAGCTTTTTTGCGTGGTAGATACACTATCCTTATGACTGGATAGTAAGATCTTCAGATCGTGAAAACGAGTCTCGAACTGAGGGTAATGGAACACTTAACTACAGCTTTTTTAGGCTGTGTTTAAGTGCGAACAGAAACATTACATAGCCAAGGAAATTGAAGTATGCAGGACTTTTTTGGCCGAAAAATCAGTGATATTGTCAGGAAAAATTCTAGAAACAACTTCCTCTGGAAAACAGTTTTCAAGGAGAACAGATTTTATTTCCCTAGTTCTGAATTTAATTTAGATTTTGAAAAGATTCAAAGTGCCCTATGGGAGAGTGTTCTGATGAAACAAAAAGGACAAAAAGAATCCCAACGAATGTACTGACCGGTAGAAGTAGCTTTTCGGTAAACTGTTGTTATCAAATTAGTCTCAGCTTTTTCAGCCAAAACATGAATAAAATATAATAAATGTCTTGTTCCTTTTCAACCGTAAATTTGAGAGCTGGATGTAACTGGTTAAGATTTTGGAAAAACCTCTCGCATTCCAGCTCTGTGGAAATATGACAATAATTTCGTCAACATAGCCAGAATGAAATAAAAGGACATCTTTTGGTTGTTTTCTTTTAGAATGTTTCACTGAAAATTTACAAAAATATTTGTAAAAGTTGGACTCAAGGGACTACCCAATGTCACACCATTCCTTTATCGATACATTCTATTGTTGAAACTCAATTCAACAGCTCTAGTGGCAAATTCCATTAATCAACAAAGATCTCCTCTGGGACGGAGGGCTATTCAAATATGTAGCTCTACTGTTTATGTGCATTGTATGGCCCACAGCTTATATCTTTCCTTGACAAAGCTGAAAAAATACAATACCCAAACAATGCATAAGTATGTTAAGTCATTTATTAGCCTACTTGAGAAGTTATAAAGCAAGCCCCAAGTGAATTTTAGAATTGCACAAAGAGCAAGACGAGAGTTGCAAAAGCTCTAGATGCTCATTGGGCAGTAAGAGCAAATTCTGTAGATAATTGTATTGCTTTGATTATTTTTTGGACACTTGGAAATCTGATCACTGGCAATGAGTCTGATGCAAGGAGACCTATCGATGCTAAAGGTATCATTAAAAGTATACCAGGCTCTGATTTTCTGATCTTGGTACACTTATGGGTCGATATCCTCGCCACGCCAAATTATAGTAGAGAACAAGGTTCAAAGTCTAATGCTTACTGTTGGCTTACCATTTCAGTTGGTTTAGAGCTGTACGCAGCGGGTTATTTTCTACGAGAAACTGCGACGAGTATTTTGAAGAATTTATATAAAAGGCTCTTGTGCCTCTTGTAAAATTAGAGCAGAATTAACAAGAAAGAAAGGTTACATGACGAAGATGAAGTAGTTTATACTATTCAACACAAAAAGAGAGGATTAAGAATTGAAGTTTATAGCAATATTCTAAATATATTAGACGCCAATTGAGAAGTACAATCTAAAAACATAATCGTACGAGTTGTGGAAGACATGCATTATATATGTTATTATATTTTCGGCACAAATTACATAAGAGAAATCATCAACCTAGTCACATGTAACATATGAATTAGGAAATCAGCACACCAGGGCACTTATGTGCAAGATATCTTTCTTCCGAAGATACAATGTCTTGGCAAAATAAGAATCTTCCTCTTGATTTAAATACTTGGTAACAGAATAAAGGTAAAACTGAAAATAATGTTGAAAAATCTGCTTTCCTTGACCCGTCATCCCCACCACAACCTTATAAATTTTTGTATCTATGCTCCTGGCAAGTACTTGCATCTCATATTAGTTTTTCAAATCTAATGGGAATCGCTGATTTCTAAAATATCTACGCCTTTCCTTTACTCAGGCGTAGCAGGCGCATTGTACTTTAATTAACTGATCGAACTGTTCCCATAAGAGATTTCTAGAAGGATATCGTTTCCTGCACTTAGGTAATTGACTTAAAATTATTATTGACTCCTTTACTGTAAGCAGTGAAAGTGAATGTTCTTGCTATGTTTGTGAAAAAAATCGTGACAGGTGATTAAGCTCCCTACTTACAATCTACCTGTCACAGTGCGTCACTCCATAATCTTAGATTAGTTCAAGTTATGTTCCTTAGTCCTCGTCACCTGCAAAGGACGATCATTTCTGACTCCATAACACAATTACCACGCCAAATTTGATTTTTTAGAGCATTGATTAGGCCAGACCATCTGTACACCAATATCAGCTTTAAAGGATCATACGGTGTTTTATAACGATGGACAGATTTCAAACAAGAGCACTTCTTTTGATCGAATGATACAGTATTATAGACACCTTGTTTTAACGTCTTTTCTTCTATCTCGTTATTATCCTGGCATTTGTATCAAGATTATTCCACACAAGGTACAAAGCTCGATAATTCAATGTCTGTTTGTCTCACAGTGTTTGATATAATCAAGGAGCGAGCTAAATATCAATTACATGCATATTTTATAGGAGCCTAGGTTGATATTGTTCTAACTTCTCAACATTGTAAGCATGCTTTGCTTTATCAGGATTTTATCAATTTGAGAACAACTTGCTGGTGTACAAGATAGATATATCTCTGATGATGGTGTAAAGTATGATCAAATTTAGTTTCGAAGGAACTATCGCAATATCATAAGTTAATGGTATCACAAATAACAAACTACTAACACAAAAAGAAATAATAAAACCCACACCCAAAGTTTCAATTACAAGTAATCATACGTAATTACCTGATGAAACTACAAAAGATATGGTAACGCGTGGTTTGCTGGGACAATAAACTTCAATAGAGTGGAAATGTGTCACTTGAAACAGTTGTTAGTCGCAGCTATACTTAAACTGTTTTTGTTAACACTTCCTGCGCACTGTGGTATTGTTAACAGTAACAGAACGAAACTTTTTGGTTTTATTGACAGCCCTAACGACACGGAGCTCTCTAACACATTATCAAGAATGTTTATTAATTATGACAGTCGATTACGACCAAATTACACCGGTAAGTTTTCATACATTTTCATTCTTGTCATTAGCAATTGCTCGTTTCCTTCTATTTGCTTGGCATTATATATACAAAACATAATTCCTAGACTTATTATGCTTCAGTTTTTAAGATAAATAGCATCACAGAGGATTTGCAAGCCAGCAATGTTTATTCTGTTTGACATGAAAACAGGAGAAGAAGTAATTTATTAATAGAATTCCTTGATATGGAAACAAAATCGATTGGCCATAAGGAAACGCTTGTCACTACATGGTCTCTTACCTTCACCATACTTTATTGTATTATGGACAGTACATCGTTTTAACTCGATGGAAACATCGAGTGAGTACCATAGAAGTTGTGCTGACTGTCGGTCGAAAAGCAAATATCCACGGATTTAATAGTCTATTCCACAAAACGTAAGGAAACATGGCCAGTTTAAGGACGTTTTGAACATACAGGGCAGTTTTAACGAAGGAAATTTGACATCTGGAGTCTACAATATTGGAACAAATAAGTAAGTATGCAAGTACAAAAGTATCGCAAAGTGTAGGATATCAGATGCCCAGCTTGATATGATTAAATGGGTTTTCTGTAAACAGAAGAAAAAATAAATTATTAGTAATAAATTCTGGCGCATAATGTAATTATATTCAATGGTCTACCAATTTAGGGTGTATAATTTTTTCCCCCATGTGCTTCCAGCATTGAATAATTTTGAATGGATCTCTACGGTATATCATTACAGGCCTCATGGTAAAAAGGTCGTATACCCCCAAAATACAGATGGTGAACAATTGAATATTTTTACGTTATGCGCCAGCATTTATTACTAATAATATGTTCTTTCCTCTGTATGCCAATTTGAAACTAAATTAGAACGACAAATTTAAAGTGGTAGTGCCGATAGCAAACGTCCTTGCTAACGATTCCATTATACTTCATTTTGTAATATTTCTGCTTCTAAGCTATGTATATCAAAAACGATGTTTATTCATAATATCTTCGCAACCTTGTGATATGTAGTAAAATATGTAATGTGCTAGATTGTAATATAATTTGAAAATCAATAATCAATGGAAAAGAATCGTCCTGGAAAAGTTTAAGGTAAATATTTTATTGAAGAGTAATGTGCAATAAACATTTAAAACCGTTGTCATAAACCTCTAAAGTGGCGGTTTAAATGTTACGTTCTCCAAGTAGATGATTCGTATTTTAAAATTCCGAAACCTTGGATTGAAATGTAAATCAAATTTATTTTCACCGTTCTCTGTTTGAGAAAAGTTCCCAATTGCTGTTCAATATTTGGTATTATTCTTATAGAACGTAAAATCGGACTTTTGGCTCCAAGTTTTTTCATCAACTTATTCGTGTTGACACTTTCTGTCTTTTTTACTCTCTCTCTCTCTCTCTGTCCGTCTCTCTGTATTCTCTCTGTGTCTTGTTGAATTTCAAATGGCGAAGATGTAAAGCTGGTAAATAGTGCTAAATGGAGCAATTATCTAAGCTACAATGACTAGTTGAAATAGGTGTTGTTTGTTGCCAAACGTGGTTTAGAACACAATGTGTCAAATATAGGCATACAGACTAAATCAAAGTGAAAAGTTTTAAGCTAATTGATTCACAAATGGATGATATTTATTGCTAGCAAGCGCTTTTGAAGATCTTCGTAAAGTACTTTAGCTAAAAGTATACCCTTTAGTTTAACAAATGCACCAGATTGGCCGGATGACAACAAAAGGGACTATGTTATATTTATGACCGGAAAAACCTTGCTGGTTGGATTGTACCATATGTCGCAGCTTTTCCAGGTGTCTAATTTTTGGAGATATCAACGAAACATTTTCCTATTGGAATTCAAATAGTCGCATAGAAATTTCCTGTTACATCTTTGCTTGTAACAATAACAATTGGTTATAGCTTGCTAAGTTGTCCAATAACAAAAGTTGTTTGTCCTTTGTTTATCAAGGAAGGTCTATTATAACCTAAACAAAAATTAATACAGCAGCCATATACATAAATAAAGATGATATTAAGCTGAGTTAAAGTGTATGTCCACGTGCAACACCATTTTTAATGATAAATATCTTTAAATATGATTGTTTTAAAAGACGATTTAACACAATAATGCTATTTGTATCCTTGTTGTAAACATTTGTTAGCTGTGTTCCTTGTATAACGAAAATACAGCATCTTTTCCTTAAAACTGATAGTTATATGTGAGCTTTACTATGGCTGTTAAACTTTTTGAAGTAAAGAAAGGACACATGCAACGTATAAGATGAATAATTTTTAGCTTCATGTGAAGATTTGAGGTACATTGTTTACTTAATAATCCATGTCGATAAATCCCTCAATCTAATATCATGTTTAGTATCTTTAGTATGTGAATTTACCTCCTTAAAGAAATCGATAAGCTCCACAGTTCTTATATAAGGATCAAGTAAATTAGCCAACAGGGAGCAAACTTCATACTTGCTCTTAAGTCTGACATGATGGTTGATGTCGTTGTTCGTCTATCGAGATTTGGCTTAAATTCTTTTAAAGTTATGTAATGTTAGACCCTCAAATGGCAGTTTTAAGTTTGAAAATAGGTTAAAACGTTTTCATAGCAAACTATATTATTCAACTTTTAATTTCTAGGCAGTTGAATATTGTTAATTTTGGATTTCTTGCGCAACGCATGTATACAACTAATATCTTTTATCCGATTTCTCTTCGTATCTCAATAAAATGGACTTTAATTATCAAGACTGAATGATTGACTGCAAAATTGTTTTATCTTTACAGAAAAAGGTAGTACAAGGTCAAGCAAATAAAATCCTTGATGTTATACCATATTGTTTTGAAAACGAGTTACGAATTATATCTCGTCTCTAGGAGCACCTACAAAAGTATGGGTGGATTTTTCAATTCTCTCCTTTGGACACATTCAGGAGGTGGAGATGGTAAGTTATAATAACCACTGTTAATTTTAATAACTGATTCCATTTCTAACCAGATTCTCTTTGATTACCTTGTATGAAACAGGCAGGAAAGACTCTTTCTCTAAAAGAATTCAATCTTTAACCATAAATTTAAACTCCTAGCGTACGTGGAATTCCTCTTATCGCCTTGAAAATTTGCGACATTGCGCTAAAAACATACTTAAAACATTTTTTTTTCGACTGACACTCTTCGGAGTATGAACCGTCAGAAAGGAAAGTATACGTATATGGCAAACATTTTTATACAAAACATGTGAGGAAACTAGCAAATCAAAAACAAAAAAGGAAAAACAAAGACGTACAATGAAGGAACAAAACATTACTGGAAGAGTCCAAGTGGAAAAAACGAACTCTTTCTGCCTACAGAGTACTGGTTTAGTTGTTTTAATGTAGACAGACTCCAATACACTTAGACGAAAGGCCGATCTAGCTATACCAATTACCCGAAAATTCTCGTCCTTGTACATTTTGGCGCATTGTGAATTTTCTAGTAAATGTTGGCCTATGGCAGAATCGTATGATTTGAAAGTTATTCTCGCTTTGCTAGCGCAAAAAAATCGATTCTCGTGAAATGTTTATGTGTTCGTTTGACATAGCCAGCCTTTCCACTAATGTCCCACTAGATGGAACGATAAAAGTATGTGTGAATGCTTTGTACAGGGGAAAGGTTGAACAGCCCTCCATCCCAAAGGAGATCTTTGTTGAGTTAATAGAATATGCCACTAAAGGTGTTGAATTCAGTTTTAACAATACAATGTATCAACAAAGGGACGGTGTGGCAATGGGTAGCCCCTTGGATCTAACTTTGGCAAATATTTTTGTCGACTTTCACGAGGAGTGTACTCTAAAAGAAAAGAAAAAACTGATGTCCGTTTATTTTCGCTTTGCCACCTTCGCCATCTTTAAAACAGAGCTGAAGTGCGACAGGTTTTTCCAAATTCTCAACCAGAATTTTCTCGCCACCTCCGTTGAAGAGCTTCTATCTGATGGCTCTCTTGCGAAAGTGACACTGGCTGGGTGATCTGTAAATAGATAATTCCTGTCGATCCACGTTGCTAGCAACTGTGATACTTAAATGCCTGCACAGGCACATTCATGTTACTCATCAAACATTTTCCTCAGAGCCCACTCGCGGCCTATTAGCACGTGCAAAAATAATTTGCAGTTTTGAATGAGTGACTAAATCAATGTAAGGAAGTGTTTAATTAAGACTGTCACTCATGATCTCAAAGCGGTTTTTTGTGATGTATTTCAAGCAAAGTCATCAAGTAGGTGAGCTAGATATGTACCTTCGCATCTAGAGAATGGTGTCAGCAGTATCGGGGTGTCAAACCGAAAAGCCTTGTTAAGGTAAAACGAGTTTCAATCACTTAACTCAAAAAAGCCCTGATGTATCTGAGACTGTTATTACATCGCCAACTGTTATACGCGAGAACAGATTGTTTGAATTGCACTTGATCATCGTCTTAGGGAATAGAAAATAACATTGCTCTTTAGTTTTGGCAGATAAAAGGTGATCTGACCCTCTTACATATTATATCTTGCAAATTGTTTAAGACACCCCTAAATCTACATTATCAAAACAGAAACTCTGAACAAGAAAAGGTGGTAATTTCGTTGCTTTCGCAGATGGTCTTACATAATTTATAACTGGACAGGTGAATCTCACTGAAGTTAGGATTTTTTATTTTGACACCAACGTAGACTGCCAGCCTCTCAGTGAAGGACATTACGTGATCCACATGACTAGAAATAAATATACGTTTGCTTTATGATTCGTCCGGTCTATATACGTGGAGGGAGCAACAGAGGAATAGAAATTCAGCAATGAAAAGTTAAAATGACAATCTGATTATCAATTGGTCTATTGTTGTAACGTATCATCCAGGCCTATCTGGTTATATGCTGACAAATTATTTACAATTCCTATTATAATATTAAGTCAAGAATTACTTTTCCAGCGAGTTAAAGTACAAAGCTGATGACGTCAGATGATTACTATACCATAATCAGCTTAAAGCAATACTTTGAATTTTTCCTATTTTACGATTTGATGTGAAGATATAATTAAAGTCTTGGAAAGGTTTAATAGACTTAAAAGTAAAGTTAAACGCTAACGCATATTCGTCTGCAAAGTCTTCTATATATAATAATAAATTAGATAAAAAAATGAACAATTGAATAATTAATAGTTCCGTCCGCAAAATGATCTAATTAAATAGGGATCTACCAATCTGTCTCCTTCTCTCTCTCTCTCTCTCTCTCTCTCTCTCTCTCTCTCTCTGCCTCTCTATCTCCCCGTGTTTCCCACTCTTTCCTTTTCTCTTTCCCTTTTCTCCTCTTTTACCGAGGAGAGGTGAGAAATACCTGTTTATCCGCAGGTCTTTCTACTTGTGTGCTTACTTAAAGCGTTTTACGTTTGTTAAGGTTATGAGGGACTTGTAATACAATACTTTGCACAAACAATTGAAAAACAGGAAAATTTCTAAGTATTCCGAAAAATATTTTTTCCTTAATCAGCTTGTACGCTAAATATCTTGACAGACCAATAAAGATTTTGATTTGATTTTTCAGTGTCCCAGACTCACAAAATATCTTGAAAATATTGACATATTAAATGCAGTTGCTATGTTACAATTAGTGTGCGTATGCTATTTTGAAAGCCTGTACGTGTGAGTTTGGTAATATACAAGTATCTTGAAATATCATATCCATAATAATCGTTACGTATACGTTCCTATACGTCATTTCTGTAACTGTGGCCAACCGTGGTGTGATGGATAAGACTACTAACTCGCAAGCCAGTAACTGCAAATTTACATAAAAGTCGCCATAAAGATGATACTATTCACTAGGAAGCTTTTCTTTACATATCTGTAACTAAAATGATGAAAATATTTGATCTCACCAACAAATCGTTAATTGCGTTATATAATCAAGCCCTCTCATTCTGTGTAATAATTAAGAGAATTATACCGACATAGTCAATTTTTTTCTCTTATTCATAGCATCCATTTCTTAACAACTATTTATGTGCTAATTTTTGTTTGCTAAAACAGGAGTAATTTTTCATATAATAATAATTCAAGAGTAATATCAAGAGTAATATCAAGCAAGAAAGATCAACTGCAGAACATCTTCTATTATAGACATTCGTCTTTATTTGCTCATGGTTTTACGCAAACAATCTTTATACTTCTGTCTGCATATATCGAAATAGCAGACGACAAGCTATCTATGCTTTTGTATAAGGGATATCCTTTGGACTTGACACAGGCACATATTTTGTTATTGACTTTTTATTGTAATCAGAGCTCAAGTGTCTCAACATATCACAACATACTGCAAATTCGCATACAAAAGCTAGATAGCCTGTAGGTCTGGTTTCTCGACACATCATTCAAACGATTCTTTATATTTTGAAGGCAAATACTGTATTTGTCGAACGAAGTTTTGTTCTACATTGGAATTTATGATTCAGGTTGTATTGCAGCCACAAGGAACGTGTCTCCTTGACACGTGAATTCAGTTGAATAATATGCCAAGTGCTTCAAAGTACATTCGAGCCGAAATCAACGAAATCCTTTGAGATAACAGACAGTTGCTGATGAAATAGCTGATTATTATACTCTAATTGCAAGAAAATGTTCCATATATTGGTGTTAGATATGTCCAAAACTCAATATTTGCCTTATCAAGCGAAAAAAATTAGCAAGACAATTCAGAAAAGCTGATAAGGAACCATATGGCTCTTTCATCTTTGTCGCTGTTTACATTTTCGGTACAGAAGACATTTCTCTCCAATTCTTGAAAGATAAACAATCTTCCGTGTTATGTAGCTTGAGCACTCTAGGTTATATCTCCAAGTTACAAAATTTCAAAAATAAAATGTTGAATTGTTAGAGCGTAATGAAGTATACGTCACCTGCATACGTCCTAATTACTCAACCCGAGAAAGAAAAACTTGATTGGTCTTTTAATAAGGCTTATTTTATTGCTGAAAACCGCCAACAACAGTAAACGGAATTTTGGCTCACATTAAGCTTGCTAACTTAAGCTTATGCTTCGTAAGTATTAAAGTAGAAATAGTCGATACTAAAGTGCCACACACTAATTTGCAATAACAAGATCCTGCATAGCGTGTGTTTGTTCTCCAATGCGTTTCAGTAAATTCAGTGCCATGTAGTGTCAGTTTTAGTTGAAGATATTCCACTTTAATGACAATTTGCTGTTGAAGGGTAGTTTGGATTACCCCTGACGTCAACAGTCTGTTTTACTAAAAACAGTTTTGACCACTTTATAATCCATGTACTCTTTAAAGTCCTTTGTTGTCTTTCATAAACTTTGACTGGCCAACAAAACAATCGCTTTCTAATGTTAGTAAAAACTGGTTTCGTAAGCTTGTATTTTTATACGAAATTTGTTCAAATTCCCAAGATCTTGAGCCCCTACACCATTTTTCACTTTACTTGCGTTGTTGTATAAAAGTCCCGCTTCAATGGAAAGCAATAAGTTTGGAGACAGCACACAGATTTCAGAAGTTCTCTCATAATTAGTCTTAACAGTCATTTAGATCGTTTACTGTCTCAGTTCAGACAAATGAAAACTTACAAATAATAGATATTGAGTAAAATGAGTTCATAAAGGTAATTTATCTTTACGCTCGATATAGAGTGCTTAGTCACTATCAAACAAAAGCATAGATATTATTGGCGCCAGGCCTTAAAGAGGAACATGTGAAGTAATGAATACCTTCTCGTAAGCATAGAAACATTTGACAGATGAAACATTGTCCATTTTAAGCGCTAATACAAGTGCTGTAACATTTTCTTATGAAAATTATTAACAGCTTCAAGAAGTTTTGACATCCGACATTTTCAAATATTACATTGCACATTTTAATTTTTATCTTTTTACACAATAAATATCCTAATTTTTAATGTTGGCGCTGACAAACCAACGTGTTTTGAACGGCTTCGTATTTTCAATTTCCTTTAAACATAAATTTTTGTCAGAGATTTTTAAAAAACTTTATAAATTTAGTCACTTGAAAATGAGGATTCGACAGTTTTCTTGAAACAGGGATGCTTATAGCTAGAAAACATTAGTTTAATTTTTAGAGAGTTGAATGTGCAGTGTAATTCCCTTCTTTCTATCATACTTTGTTTTTCTTTCTTGTTTTTTGCTTGTTTTTGGTACCTTGCGCGTTATCAAAGTTAACTTATTAGGAAGAAAAGTTTGTTCTCAGATTTGCCTAAGTTATGTTCCCTAGTGAATACTATCATATTCAGAAAAATTGACTACGTCGGTATCATTCTCTTAATTATCACACAAAATGAGAGGGCTTGATTATTTAACGCAATTCACGATTTGTTGGTCAGATCAATTATTTTCATCATTTTAGTTACAGAAATGTAAAGAAAAGCTTCCTAGTGAATAGTATCATCTTTATGGTGACTTTGATGTAAATTCGCAGCCACTGGCTTGCGAGTTAATTGTCTTATCTATCACACCACGGTTGACCACATCTTCTCGCGTTATGTGATTTAAAGGGACGTTTACATCTGTCACGTAAAATATGGGGAGAAAAGCAAACGTTACATCTGAGGGATATGACTGATGATAAGACCAAGAACGGAATGCAAAGGAATCGAAATCTATGTAGTGGGCTTTTGCGACAATTAGGTGTACCTTTCCAAATATACTATTAAAAAATCTTGATATCAAATAGAAAACATCTTTTAGTTCTGAGGTTTTTGCCTGGTTTATGGGTAAATGGCGTGGCAGACATTATTTAAGACTTATCTAGTAGATAAGCAGGCCTGACAAAACGATGCAAATGTATTTCTTGTAATTTTCCTCACTTGAAATCACGTTGCTCGTGTGCATGAAACAACATGTCTAAGCTAACTAATGATGTTCTCAGATATGGTAAATCTTTAATAGCAAAACAGACCTTATTTCTAACGATTTGAAAATTGTTACAGCAATTAGCGACAATGCTTGTTGGCATTACAATGTATTCGTTGAATAAATCCATGTCAACTTTTGTAACAGTTAATTACAGGCAAAATAGATGCACCTAGTAGAAAGGTAACAAGTAAAGCATGTTGAAACTTTAACTTGTCTTAAAACGTTGCATGTGAAGAACGATGCTAATTACAGGACTTCAGAATGCTACATATATACATGGTCTTCGTGGCATAATTGCACTATGACTCTATTTATAAGTGAAACTAGTTTTCATCGTATATTTTCCTCCAAAATACTTTCCCGACAATTTTTAAATCAAAATGTAAAAATATAGCAAGGACCTACCTAAAATACAGAACATACCTTACGATGTAGAGTAATACAGAACTATGCAAGCTTATTCTAATCATAGTCACCGCTGAAAATACTTATCATCAAACTATGTTGAGGGTGCTTGTAATGCCATAACAAAAAGAGATCTTTGTCGGCATTGTCATAATTGCCCTAAAAAGTTATGTGTTGAAATCTGCAATTTAAACGGAAATGTTATGACCAGTTAAAAAAATGTATCCGACAAAAGAGAATTAACGGATTCCAATCCCCTTGAAATCATTTTGTTCACGTTCCAATTTAAATGATAGATTTCAATGTGTAACTTCTTTGATATGTCACGTTAATACGCCATCTAGTTTATACAGTAAAAATGTCTTAATTAATTCAAAGATGAAAGAAAATTTACTTTTATCGATAGTGGTTTCTTCATCGTGTATATTTTGTAAAACGTTCTGTCTTGAAGAATGGAAACTTTTAGTTGTGCTGTCCAACGAAACAGAAATAAATGCACTTACACTTAAAAAAATGAATAAATACACTTACACTTAAAAAATGAATAAATACACTTTTACAGACAAGGATATCGCGTATATTGTATAGCTAATAGTAGTAATAGTAGTAGATAATGAAATAAATATATTAGCAATCTATATATTCATCAAATCAGGGTTCTATAGTCCAACACTGTACTGCATCATTTTCTTTCCTTGCACCTCTCGACTCTGGAATTCACATTGCAAAATCTTGTTTTTCTCTTTAGTGTGACCTTAAATCCTTGAAGTCTTATTAGGTTCATGATATGTAGTATTTCAAACATGGTTTACAAAGAAACTCAGTGGAGGCTACTTACTTACTAAACTCATTCCAAACTAAAATTTGTAAAACAGCATTACTTTAGTTTACCAACTAACATTAGTTTGAATTTTTAAGTACCAGAATTCTTGAAACTTTAAGTCGTAATATCATGCAAGTAATATACATGTCATTCAGGAAGATCAAGATATACTTTGAAAGACTGAACAGTTTGTGACTAGAAATTTCCTGAAAGAGAACTGGGAGCTACAAAGTAATTGCGAAAAAGTAATGCGACTTTTGTAGATTTGCTAAGCGTGTTCCCTTCATCATTCAGCACAAAAATTTATTGGATTATCAGTAATAGGATTATCGTCCTTAACAGCACGTTCATGCCAAAGTTAATTTTCTTGCGTGCAACAGTGACTAAAAACGTGTAACTTGAGCTATTTAATATTTTAACGCCTGGGCTGTGCTGAGATTGCGGATATAAAATACAAGTAGTAAATTTGAATTAAACTCTGCTTTTAGTTCCATGTTACGCAACTGCAGTGAATGATAAGAAACACTAAATGCAAAGAAAATGACCAGAAGCAAATATTGTTGTGAAGAGAGTCGAAGTCATGGCAGGACTGCATGTTGCTTTGGCAACAATGCAAATAAATTTTGAATAAAATGCAACGAGAATCAAATCTTTCGTTGAGTAGTCAAGTGTGAGAACAACATGACGTCACTAGAAAAAAAGCTACAAGAGAGTCCTTAGTAGGTTTCGAGAAAACTGTTGCACGATCTATCAATTGTGGAGAATTTGTTCCTTCTTCAAACTCAGCTGGACATTCGTATCTGTCCTCGGGAGAATTTTAAAGTGCGAAGAGGTATACTTTAGACGATATTTTAACTATATCGTAAGAGAAAAACAGTGATCGATATATTTTGGGTGCTTTAAAACATTGATTTGTTCGATAAGCTAATGCAATCAAACAAAAACTTGTCCACTTCCAGTTAGTTGTCTAATTTCAAGATAAAAAGTCCCTAATATTAAACAAAATCCAAAACTGTCTTCGGTAATCATATGAACTTTGCGCAACTTCTCCTTGTTTAGCATTAGCGACAGTTATGATAAATGAATATTTCCTTTGGTTATGTCTCGCAACACAGTCTCTAGAATTTTCAAATTGTCCTATAATGTTACCTGTCTAAATTATCACCACAATACTGTTGTCGGAAAAATTAACAAGTTATTTAAAGTGATATTTCAAACCTTATTATGACCTTCGTGGTTGTAGACAATCTTGATGTATCTGGAAGCAGCTGGAATCGAATCACATAGGTTTGATGGACAGCATTTTTTATTTTATGGTATAGAAATAAAAATATTTGGGTCGATTAAAATCAACTGCGTGGAATTAGTTGACCCTGATTTCTTTTGTTAGCAGGAAAGGATTCACATTGGATTATTTTGATCAGACATGTATGTCATTCATAACAATGTACTACCTTCCGTTATTGTACAGAGTAACAGTTACCATGTTTGTAACTTTTACAGCATTTTTGAGAGCTGATTGATCGTTCCAAATATCTTGAATGTATAAGGTTACAAAAGGGTAAAAATATATTTCCTTAAGCGTAAAATTGATACAAATAAGGTTGTAGAATTTCAAAAATTTTCTTAACAAAAATGTCAGTGGCCATGGTCTCCTGCCCCCCCCCCTCCCCCGGTCGAAGGGATCCCTAAATTATAAATCTAGGATGCACCTCTAATTTACCTAAGTATTTTATTACAGGAATATCGTTATCAAAACACTGGTTTTCGTATAATTAGGCACATCAAACATTCAAATAGCCTGCTTACGTTTTAGTGACCCTAGCAGCAAACCTCGACATCCAAACTGCACCTCTGAGATAAATGCTCCTGGTAGCTCAGCTGAAAGAGTATTCTATTTGCTTTAAGTCACCACACTGGATGTTTAATTTTTTTCTCATGAGTTCTTGAACTTTTGCTTCAACTCATACACAAATCATAAGCAGAAGATTCATTGGATCATAAAACAGCGACACCCTCCGTGCAGTGAAACCGATTCCAAATTTTGTTGTATTATAAAGTTCAATTTATAAAGTTCTCTCTTTCTTTTTTTTCCTTTTCAGATATTTCCAGTCGATATGTTCTTTCGACAAGTATGGTACGACCATAGGTTAACACACAAATTAAATAGCAGCCTCGTTTTAATGTTAGGAAGAAAGCATCCTGCGGATTTGATATGGGTCCCTGATACGGTTTTTATAAATGCAGTAATATCACGAATGCATCACGTCACTGTTAGTAATAATAAATTAGATATATATCCAGATGGAAAAGTATTTTGGGGGACCAGGTAAGATCCTTAGAATTTCTGCATTGAGTTCTGTTAGAAACGTTTTTATTAGGACAGTATCACATCAGATTTCCCATCTCGACTTTCTGAAATCAGTGTACTCAAATCTAGAAATCCACTACTTTATAAGCAAAATTATTTAGTCTTTTCACTGTGGATAGCAGTTAGGATTTTGCCGAGCTTTTCTAGTTGTTTTGTGATCGGTAGGGCTGGACCTTTATTTCATTCATAAATTTTGCTATTCAATTTCCAATTTTCTGATGCTTCTAAAGCTTTTAAAGCATGTTTATCTCTGTGTAAACTTTTCACAGTATATTTATCCGTCAATTGAACACATTTGTAATTAATGCTGACTAAAATGATGTATTCTGATCAACAAATATACTAATTGTCCGCATGAAATAAGACTAAAAAATGTACGAAGAGCAGATTTACCCTCGCAAAGTAGGTTGTGTTTTCATCGGAGTATGTTTGGTTGTTAACAAAAAAAGTTAAAAAGTTATGAACGGATCACTCTGAAATTTTGATAGTATTGGTTCAAGGTGATTCTTCTTGGTAATGATCTGAGGCAAGGAAAGGATTCCGCATCACTTTGAAATTTTCAGTAATAATACCTTTACAAACCCAAAATTAGTAAAAAATTATTCGTAGAAAAACCCAGTTACTATGTTGCTGATTAGTACAGCTTACGAATCTTCTGAAAACCATAAATTCCACCTAATACCATTAGCTGGATGTAGATTTGCTCTCCTCCTCTCCCCGAGTGCTTCTTGTGCTCTCTGATTCTTTCCCTGAGACTTGCATACTGGATCGAAATAACAAAACATAAAAGGTCTACCTTATAAGCGCAATACATAAATACGAATCACACAAATAGTACGTAATTTACATATTACCATTTGGCTAATTCTACTTCATGCTGATATGTGAATGGTTTGATTGGATTTCTTATCGTATTTTCGATGTATCCCTCATCACTCATAGTTCTATGGAGATATAACCACGACAATGTTAGAACTGAACAGGTGTAAAACCATAGGCTTCTTTTTATGAAAGTAAGATGTACTATTCATGATCAGGTGTAGGTCAGGTGAGCATAGAAATTTCCAAATATAATACTCCCTTTATAATATATACCACTCTTATGCTAAATCCGAAATTTCAGAAAAGACAAAAATATATGCAGCAACATCTTTTATGAGGCATAAGTGAAAATTATCATCTACGTTTTGATTTTGCCCCATTCACACGTAATACATGAGATGAGGATAGATTTCTTGTTGTAGAGGTAAAGCAACAAACTCAAATCAGTTACGTTCTTTTGATTAAGTTTATGATTTTACTTATATATGTCTAAGAAATAATAAGTTAAACAGAGACCAATGCTTTTATTCAGAGCTATTTAAAATGGGAAGGACACGGTGATAAACTGGAGATGAGTAGAGGTTCTTTATTTTGAATTAATTATGTTGGTGTCAATGACGTGACTAAAGTCTATTAATAGTCTATTCAGTTACAGAGAAATCTTTAATGTGATCCAAAAATCTTTAAAACTGTTCTTTACCCTGTACAAGGTGACTTTTTTCAAAGGCTTTCCTTGCAAATCTCGAAAATGACCTCTTTGGTCATAGGTTGTGAAAAGGCAGAGCTGCGTGAACACTTTCTCGTGCTGATAATTAGACAATTATTTAAGTTAAAGTTGTATTGATGTTGTCAAACACAGCTTATTCCCAGCATTTGGCTAACCAACCCAAACTACCACCTTCTGATACTTTGTACAATCAAGGGAGTTTGGGAAGAAAAAATTCCTTTCAAACCACTAGATAAGGGAAACAGTTCATGAAGAAATTGTTTCTTATACTCAGCACAATTCAAAGTGTAGAAACGTTCTCGTTGTTTTTATGTCAGAGTAACTGCAGTGTAAAAAAAGTTAATCAAATTACCATGGGAAAAATATTGTGTGTGATATAACAAACACAGCTACTTCGCTGTTTCGATTTGTATCAGTTTATACTTCATGTTCTTAAACAAGACGTTTATAAACTTTTATTGACTATAAATGCAGTGCATATAGCTTAATGGGTGATTGCTCTATATTATAAAGTGCATTTTGTTAAAAGTTGATAGCATAACAGGTCTACTAATATCTGAAGTATAAATAGAAAGCAGACAAATACTGATACATCAAAGTAAATATAGTTGTTGCAATTGATCCAAAGTATTAAAGGAGAAACTAACTTCAAATATTACATCTAATTTACCTTGCAAAACCTTACACTTTGTAAATGTTTTAATAGGTAAGTTCTGTCGGTTATTTGGGTCAAAAGAAAAAGACGTTAGATTGTGTTCAGGAGAGTCGAGCTCAAAACTCTGCTAAAATACTACCCTGTACTCTAAGGTGGAAATGGCAGACTCAGTTACAAAAACTGAAGTGGAGATGCCCGCAAAGCAGAAAATGAAATGAGAGACAAAAAGAGTACATGGCCTAAACAACTTCTAATAGTATTTTCTGGCAATACGCTGTACGCTATTTGCCTTTTTACTAAATGAATTAAATCCTAAATCTTCCTGTCTTTAGGACAACATATGAGATGGCTTCATCTTACAAGTGCCTACCTAAAATTATCACGAGTATGAGGAAATTTTAAGCTTGTTTAAATTTTAAATGGTACCAGTCTATGCAATTGTACATGGAATGAAGGAACGAAAGACTGAACTACAAAATTCTGCATTACATGTTGCTTAAGTTTTTAATCTGTCTTAAATTTAAATATATTGCTGTTATGTACTTTTTTGGCATGGGTGTTTTCGAAGGGTTGATATGTAATCTTATTATCTTTGCAAGGTTTGGAGCTTTTTCTTTATCACAGGGGGTTCCCAGTAAAGCCCATGGATAGTATAAGAACTGCAACACCATCTTCACTCATTTGTATTTTCGTACATCTCATTTTGCAGATAAGTGACAGCTCTTCTTCTGCTTTATGATGCAAGTCTTAAAAAAGAATTTTCTTTGCATGCACTTAACCTGCTTTGCCACCAAAATACTGAGAAGAAAACGCGTTGCGTAAAAATTTTAAAACAATTAGTAAACTTCAGTTTGAAAGGGTGCTACAATTTCATGACTGATACAGTTACTTATCTGATATAATATATTATCTGCTCTACAACTTATCACTTTTGGTAATACTGAAAACTCGATATCAGGGGCGGCCCTTAAGTACGACCAGGAATGGCATGAACTCCTCTGAAACACTAGTAAGCTGCTGATCATGACGTACGCTTAGGATAAAAAAGCATCGAGTTATCACTGCTTATCTTTTATCCTACAGTCAACACAAAAACCTATACATCGGTTGCCAGTTACTGTACACGTATGGAATCATTAAAATTCGTTATAATAGGAATCCTTTTTTAAGAGGCAGGAAAACTATGCTTCTCAAATACCTAAGCACAAAGTTGATTCATATGCCAAAACCAAAGCTGAGACAAGAAAAATTTACAAAATAACGATACTAAATGCGATGCAATATTAAAGTGCAATGGAAGTAAATACTTCATGTATCCAAAGATCAGTTATAGCTATAATTACACATTTTTAATTTTCTACTCATTTATTTTAGAAATCTTGTGTTTAAAAATCTTCTTAGTTCAAATGTATGTCATTTAAGCTGATTTATTCTGTTTAGAACAAGATATTGTTTCTCATTAAAATATAAGAGTTATCAGGTCAAAAGAATTTATTTAAATCACTATAGATAATCTTCAGAGGATGCCTTATGCAAGAGTTTTGACATCTTTTCCAACATAGCTAGAAAACATATGGACATACTACCAGCCAAAAGAAATAAATAAATCTTCAAAGACCTCATTCAGTAACTTGTGTGTAACAGTTGAAAGTTATAGCTTAGTAGGTTGTACATGCCATCGGGTTTCTACGTCTCCCTAATTGTACCTTTTATTTGTCACTTTTTAAAGATTATTGAAGTATCTACATGAGATGGGACTTTTTCTTCACCATTATCCTTGACTAATGAAGTTTCCACTCCAAATACTATAGGACACATACGTACTATTTTTGATTGCCAGACTCACACCATGATGTTGCCCTCTCTTGTTATACCGTGCATTAAGGAGACAGTATTGCCCCCTCAGTGTCATTCTAAAACAGTCACAGTTAAACTGCAATATTTTGAAATCCACCATGGATCTTTTTGGATTCCCTAATGGATTGAAAAATTGTAAACACGCACTGTATCAAACCATCATGCTGAACTAATCAAGTAATGACAACGACTTTCCTTGTCTACGACGCGCTATTAAAACCATATCCTTGATTTCAGAACTTGTAACTGTAACTGAATCATATAGCTCAATTTACGTATCAGACTTTGTAAAAGTTTAGTTTAGAATTGATTTTCACTTTCAATATTGTTTTTTAATCCTGCAACATTGAACAAGAAGACTTTATGTAGTTTCAAGAATTCCTTTCTTTTAACTGACTTTTGTAGCATGGTATGTCACAAGGAGGTGCAGTGTCCTCAAAAACTTTATCACTCTCACCAATCAATCTCCCAATTAAATTTGTCTTATTAAACGTTTATGCTTATTGACATTTTCTAAGAGACTTGGGTACAAGATATGTGTTGATGGGTCCATGGGAGTCGTCATACTGCAATGAAAGGTCAAAAAAGTTAGATATGCAGTAGGGAGTTGCGTAAATCGGGACTTTTGGCCAAATTTTAGTCTGTAATATATGTATTTTTGGGTCATTTTTAGTCGCAATTGTTCCTCGTTTACCTCTCCCCCAAAAACTGGTCTAGGTATATCACTATGGGCTGTAATTAAACTTTCTATCATGAAAAAAACGTAAAGTAGCCTCCATAGTTTGTTCCCCATCTAGAAGCTCAGTGGCCTTAGACATTTGAAAAAGTTCCTTTCCTTAGCTTACATTAGGTCAACTTTGTATTGTAATTATAATTACTGGAAAACTGCCCTTGCAAACTTTCAACCCGACAGAAGCCTTTAGAAATTCTAGATTACCACAAATATATAATTTTTAAGTTACTAGTCATATATCTTACTTCATTGAATGTGCCATGAAGTGCAAGACTGCTTATATGAATATCTTGTTTACAATCACTAACGAAAATTTCCTCTGGCATGTTTGTTTATTTTAGAGCAACTGTTATGGCATCTTGTCGACTTGATCTAAGGAGTTATCCTATGGATACACAATCGTGTGAACTTGGAGTAGAGAGTTGTAAGTAATAGACTTTAGCTTGCTTGTTTGCTTCTTTAATTGTACACATGTCGCATAGGTTATTATTTTTAAAACATTTTGATTTGGGCTTACTCTAATGACTATTACCAACGGATAATTGATCTCCGACAAACAAAAACAAAAAAGGAGGAGCAGGCATAATAAAACTGATTCAGTTAAGGATTACTTGAACCTCAGCCTTTAGTAGTCTATCAGCATTGACGAAACGAAAGCGTCAGAGCTATGGCCCCTCCACTTTTGAGCATCAGAAACCTTTTTATAGCGGCAATACTTTATTCTAACTCAGTTACCCGCCGAATTTACAACGTTCTCATTGCATCGTCTGATTTAGAATCCATGTGATTTGGAAAAGCTTTTTATTAGAGTCTTAAACTTGAAACCATATAGCAATGCGAGAGACAACAACTTTATTATATTACCCTTGCACAAATGTTACAAAGACTTCTAGAAGTGAAGATAAATACTACTGTTTTAAATGGTTAAAGTTAAGTTTGAACAAATTAAAACCCTTAAGACAATGGCTTATTGAGTTTTCAAAGAATACGAAAGTCGTGCTCAGAATGTAATTTTCTACCCATCACAATTACTGGTTTGCTTTTGTTAATATTTAATCAAAATTATAAGGTATGAATCAATGACAGTGCATAATTATAGCATAGCTGTCACATAAAGGTATCTTAATGGTTTTCTCACACATGGATTTCAGACAAGTTTCTTAACAATCTATTTTATCGACGAGTTGTAGACTGTTTACCTACAGAAGTCAATGTTGTTTTCTCTGAGACAAGCCTACGAATATTCTTCTGTCGTCGTATACATCTGCGAATCATTCTTATTACATGGTTATTCTAGTCTATTCTAGCTTAAAGAGGGTTTATTTTAGAAATGTATCGCAAAAAACACAAATATATTTAAATGCTGACAGTTTTGAGTAGGAAAAATGAGCTTTTACCACAACTTGATCTTAACTTTTTTTGACCTAGATTACTAGGCTTGCCACTCTTTTCCAAAGTGCTTAAGCTATTATCCCTTTCAATAACGCCAGCTTCTCCTTACTCCATTTTAATGTTGGCACAGTATTCATGTTATATGACAATGACAACAACAACAAGCAGTCCAGATGCTGCTTATTAGAATATAAATTAAAGTCATTAACGTTTTTAATAACCTTATACATTGAAAAAGAGCCTAGTCTTGTATCCAACCGTGGGTATCCCAAAGTCGAACTAACTTCAAGTGTGCTTACGAAGAAGATTTAATTAAATATGTTGGCAGGCGAGATAAAATGAGAAACTGTCTTGCAAACATGGCATTCAAATTGTCAGTGGAGTATAGTAATTTATCATAATCCCTGCCAGAATAAAAAGCTCAGAAATCGATGGACGATTTTACATATGTCAAGGAAGACATATTAAAGGCTAAAAGCTTTTTCATTATCTTAGAATTACACAGAAACCTATTTCCAACAGACTACAGTAAACCCGCTCAAGACCAACCAAATGGATTAGACGGGGACTATTGATTTTGTGGTTTATAGCCACACAGATTGTGTGTAGGAAGATTAATGTTCAAAGCAACACGCCCAAAATTCGATCGTATTATCCAACATTTCTGGCATATGTCTTAAAATAAAGGGCTTGTATTGTAATAAGAGGGAAGAATTTTGTTTCTTATTTACCTGGTGGTCATCAGAAACCTTGGTGGCCATAATTCTGCAAGATATTATCCTCGCTAACCTTCTGTAAGCTGCAAAATATGTTATACTATAGTTGTCATCATGGTTTCGCGGTTTGTTGATGATAACAGTTTATCAAAATCCAACCAGACAATTAATCTTAAGATATGTCCAATAAATTACTTTATCAGGATACTATTGTACACAAGCAGATAAAAAGTTCTGCTAAGCAAGGAAGAGACAAATTGGAGCCAATAGAGTCAAGCACTGGTTATAGGAGACTGACTATCTGTATTTCCAGACCTCGATAAGTATCAAACATAAATAACTTTGCCATATGAATCCTGGTTTGGCCTTGTTTGTGAATGCTGATCAGTAATTTATGACATTGAAGTGCTTCAGTTGTGTCCTTTACAGCCACCAATTTTAAATAAGTCAAATGGTTCAATTAGGTTTCAAAGAAAATGAATCAAATGGTATCTGGTCAACGTAAACCAGTCAAACCAGTTCAACATATTTTGCAATCAAACCTATGTTATATAAAAACTGACGACTCTAAACTTTTTTGCTGCTTGGAAGAAAAGAAAGCAATTTCTGACAAAACGGATTTGGTAACTGGCCTGAAGAAATGCCTTTATTCTGTTGTCGTCTGGGGACCAGTATGGTTTCTGGCTTGCGGGTTCCAATTTGCAGTTATAGCAAATACCTTTAGAAAACTAAGCCAAAGAAAATCTGTATATCTAACAAATCAACAACAAATACTTACTGTAGCTTTTTAACAGTCAAAATATTATTCCGAGTTATCAAAAATCAAATAACGTATGGCTTAGATTGCTTCTGACGACATTATGTTGTTCATTGTATTTCTAACTGCACATCATTACAAACGTTGTTATACAAATGATTACATTCTTTTGTGAAAAACTAGTATTGTCAATTGTTGCAGTGCACTATGCATTACCGCATCTCTGCTAATCGATTCAAGTACATTCGATTATATTGCCTGATAAAAGCTCGTAAAGACATTAGTTTAGTGTAATTTAAACACTGCAATATCAAAGATCTACCAGCACAACTTCATCTGCTTATTTTGAAGTTAATAATATCAAACATCTACTAGCACATAGATTTTCTTGCTAAAGATATATAATGTCATTCATTGCACTTAACTATCCATTACAAAATCTCTGCCTACATCTGTGTTTACATAGACTTGTACGATATTATAACGTTGCCCATACATTAAAAATTTTGCAATATCAACATTAACCAACACATTGCGTATATTACTTGATAAAGATTTACAATGTCTTTCATTGAATTTAACTATGCATTAACGAATGTCTGCCTACAGCTTTGTTTTAAATCGATTTCTAGAGAATCATACCGTCACTCTTTTATTGGATTCTCCTATATTAAACGTCCTCAACTCGTTAAATATTTTACTTCATGGAGATTGATAATGACATTCATTACATTTATATATGCA
>JANTCA010090754.1:0-13676 GCA_024741275.1 Chironex yamaguchii
ACAAAATGCTCTATAAATGGGTTTATTACTGAAAACAACTTTTTAGTGATGTACCATTTAACAAGTACAACAAATCAAGGTACACCAGTTTAATATGCTAATTGAAGTACAACAGCCACACTCGGTATCTAAGATACATGTTCATTATTAAATGTCCAGGTAATTAACACACTTTTCATGCTAAATTCCTGGGCTGCTGAAGTACTCGACTTGTCCTAGGGGAAAACAAACCACAGGTGACATCTTAGGAGCAAACCAATCAGCCTCTCATGCAATTACTCCATCCATAATATCATTCAACATGTAGGATACTTTCGCAACTCGTGCTGAGAATTTGCGACATTCAGCTTAAAAAAACTTTTTTGTCTGACAATCTTCAAAGTATGGATCGTCAAAAAAGTAAGCATTCGTATACAGCAGTCTTATTACGTGAAACATGGACAATTTTAGCCAAAAAGGAACAGTAAAAAAGAAGACAAAAAAATAGCAAAAATGAAGCATTATTGGAAGAGTCTAGGTGAAAAAATGCTCACAGCCATGGTTTTGTTGTATTAGTGTAGACAAACGTCAATACACTTAGACGGAGAGACGGTCTTGTTATGCCAATTATTCATGAAGTTGACTTTTCTTACAATGACTGAGAAGTAAGTTATGTATTTGCGTACAACATTGGGCCTCATGGCCTCATTAGGTATACCGTTGGAGAAACTAGAAAAGCATTTAGTGTAACATTTTGTTGCCTTAGTTTCACCACTCTTTCTCAACAACTATGTTTGGTAGGGAAACACTGAATGGACAAAAAAATTCAGCCGTTGTTTCGCCATGTGGCAAACATGCGGCAAGACAACGGAATTATTTTCGTCTTCAATAAGCAGACTGATGTTCTTTTCGTTTAATGCAGACGAATTATTAGGAGTGGTAGAGAAAGGAGGAGTGTTAGTTATACTTGTACAAGCATGGCTTTTAACACTAAATCGAAAAATCTATCGTTCTCTGATGAATGAACTCAATGATGAACCTGTTATCGATTTTGGTGGTTCAGACAGACCATGGGAAGGAAAAAGTGCATACGCTAGCATTTGTAAAGATTTAGAATTGCAAGACACAGAAGGATAACGGCGATTCATGTGTATGGATAGTCAAAGGTTTACGAAGCTCGTTGAATATATTTCTCTTGAAATTACAAAGGGGTTCACAAAGACGAGCAAATCAACATCGCCATCAGTAAGACTTGCACTTACCTTGATATTTTTAGCTATTGGTGTAAGATTTCGATCACTGATATACCAATTAAGAACTAGCTGAAAAGCAAACCCTCTGTAGTGAAAGCTGTTAATACAACTTTTAATAAATTATAGGAACAGCATTATTACCTCCTATCGATAGCAGATAAGTAGGAAAAAGAAAATAATTCTGAAAGACGGTATTTTCTTCACCGGAGCGATATGCAAGTAACATATCAGGATTTAAAGATATGTTTGGGTTGCCAATACTACAGTTACGAAGGTACATTACATATTTATGATGATAGTAGCTGGCGGTAATTATGACGTGATTTGGACTGATTTTGGCGCTATTGACAGGGTTTCGGATGGAGCTATTATAAAAATATAAAGTTACGAAAAAATGCTGGACAATAAGTTGCCTGAACCAATAATTCTCCTTAATCGGACACTATCCATGCCATATGTTTTTATTGGGGACGATGCATTGTTTTATTGCCCAAACTAATAAAACCTTATTCTAAATATAACTTGGAAATCTTTATTGATATTTGTAACTATCGTTTTTCAAGAGCAAAAAGAAATACCAGAAAAAGCTTTTGAGATCCTTACTAATTAGGATAACTACTACTTAATTAGGCGGGTGCTGTTAACAACTATGGCCTTGCGTGATGTGATTGGACAGGATTGGATTGGATTGTGGTGATTTGGACAATGCATATTGCCTTTTACAGAGTAATTGCTTCGTTATTCAGAACATGGTAGACCAAGTCATCGACACACAACCAAAATCATCCACCAGATATGGCGTGATGACATGACAGATCAAGTAGCTTTTGCTCCATGCAAGAAATCCAACAATTTAATCAAAGCAACTTTGTAAAGAGTATAAAAATTATTTCAGGTGGAATCCGTACATTTGGAGTGAAGACTAAGTTTGAACTCACATATTGGCAGTTAACCTAACGTTGAATCATTACTCATGACGAATTATGACAGTGAAAACAATCAATGTCTTTTTCCTAGCTTTCGTGAATATGTCTCAATGAAACACTTTTACATATTTGAACTTGGTATATTCAAATGATAAAAATAACAATACTAATACATCGTATATAATATAACGTCAAGGCATGTCCTTTTACGAGCTTTGCAAAACCAATGAAACAATATTTATAGTAAAAACGTACTAGTTCTCACCCAAATAACCTTGATTGTCAAGCACTGGGCTACGTGGTAGTGACGGCTCTTGCGAATTGCAGTTCATGGAAGTTGGTGACACAAACTAAAAAGATTGGCCTTGAAGATAGTGCACATTCCCTCAACTGGAATTAGGCTGCTGAAATAGACATGGTCCTATTGACTGAGCAGGCACATTTGTGAACAGAATGGATGTGTAAGCTGGGTTGTGGAGAAAGCTCATGACATTGTTGATTAAATGAAATGTACTCTATTCCAAAAAGACGATTTGTATTCCAACATTAATATCCTCTTTAACACAAAGTCCAGTACACACAAAGAGAATAACAATCTTTCTCCAAATAAAGGAAAAAGCATATCAAGGTAAATTCAGTGCATCTTTTTGAGCGTTTTTTATGTAAAACGTATTAGCATCTGTACAGTGGTAAATTAATAAATATAATCGATCAATGTTCGTCTGGATGAAACATTAGTATTTACTAACATTCAGAGTACATGCAGTAAGTTTAAATATGTATTCACAAGTATGCGCTAAAACAACATTACAAAGATTGATATGCACAAAACAATAAAACATATCCCGTGTGCTATGTACAAGAAATATACAATGACCTCGTAAGATCGTTTCGTTAGTGCAAGCTTCGGTTCCTTACATGAGAGTTCGTTCAATATAAATCATACAAAAAGTTTCTCCCAACAAATCATACACAGCTGCTGTGTACAAACAAGCGAGTCTAACTCAATAAATATGCAAAGAGTTTACAAATGCTTAACTTTTGAATTAAAATAGGAACTCCTTGGCCTTTACAGTTTCGGGCTTCAACAAAATGAAGCCAAACGCCAAAGACAAAAGTCATTTGGAAAAGCAAGCGGGTGTATAATCACAATGTAGACATTAATTCGTTTATGTTTCAAACGAACCTTCACAGTACACATATTAGAGTTTAGGCTTCAACTACGGCTTATCTACTAACGGCCAAGTCTAGCCTGAGATTCTTGTGTTGGAAAGTCTCCAGTAAAATAGAACAAATCCACATCTACGTAGAAACGTTGAGAGACAATGACATAGCATCCTTCGGTAAAGAGATGCACAATGCCATTAGACAGCAATAATGCTAACTATACTAGACATGACTGTGTTACTAAAATAGTGAGGACCAATTAAAACTTCAGTCACACGATATCTATTTATAGCTAGGAATGTGTATAGTAAGGATACTTTCAATTAATAAACGTATCTACGATGCTTTTCATTCCGTTAATTTTCGATCCTTACACACGCTACAGATTCAGTATTAGCGTCCATTGTCATATTCTGATGTGTCAGAGGCAAAACTTCATAGATGAGTCTATAACTTGAAAAGATTTTCATGTTTTGTAGCATAAAGATACTTTCAGTACTTGGAATTTACAAAAACATAACTGGAGGGCAAAGGGGCTTTACGATAATCCCATTCTCAATACCTGTTTGCAGTTGGGTACAAAGGAGATAAAGAGACGCCAAGGTTAATAAACGTTTTGTGGTTGTTGCAACAAGACAACAGAAGATGGTCTTTATGTAAAACACTTTGCCTGATCTACCTGTGCTTACAGAAGCTTTTAATATGTTCCAAAGATTAGAAAAGTATTCATCATACACAAATCAAACTATTCTGGATCTACTACACTCGTAGCCGGATAAAGATTCCACTACCCCACGGGTGCACTTTGTATAACTAATCTACACATCCCTCCCCCAGTATGTCATCACCAACATAAATGGTAAATGACAAATGAAAGCCAAGTCGAGGCACATTCCCGTTCCAATAACCAAATCACTCTACAGGAACAACAACGTGAATATTAGGTCTTTGGATACATGAAATTGTTGTGTGATTGTAACATAAAAGTCTGCTCCAAATTCCTTACTATCGATAAATGACTAAAAACAAAGACACATGAGGATATCTTAATCGAGCAGTACTTGAGTCTAAAGTTTGTTGGAACCACGTAGCAACAGTTGCCATGTTTTCACGTGGTTTCTGACGTAACGACTATGGCAGCGTATAGAGGAAAAAGATGACGGGTAAAAAACGAAATTGTAGTGCCGTGGGGCTAGTATATGACGCTTCAACAAGCAACATGTATTCTTTCCGTGAACAACTCATGTTTTAGCAGATATGTGCTCAAACGTAGCAATATACTATAATAAAAAAAAGTCTTTTGCGGCATTTTGATTTCGTGTTTTTTGTGCAATTTTGAATTTCACGTCATTCGAATTCCAAGGCACTTTAATTTTGCTGTTTACCCTATAAAGATAATTAGCCAGATTCTAAACTCGCAGTCTGGTAGTTTTGAAAAGTGTGAGCTCATGTAAGTTGTATTTTAGTTCGGAAATTTTGATCAAAACAAGAGACCAAAGTACAAGGTTTCATGCACCAGATATTCTAACCAGAGGTGGCACCAGTTCACCATGTAGTGGCCAGGTGACCCGTTCGGGAATAGTGACCCGAATGACCCAGCGACCCGGTCCAAATTTTCTGCAAAAAAATGTCGAAGTATTTCGCTTTGACGCTATGTTGTACCACCTCCTTTAGGGCTTACAAATTTACTTTGCATAGCAAAAATTATATAACATATTTACTTTCCACCGTCATTTTTGATGATTTCTTACAGAATTCTGAAATAACGACCTTTATGAGGTGTGCCAGCTCCACATCTCGGCACTTTGCGGCAAAATAAATCATTTTCATTCACATTTAACTGCTAGCTAACTAACTAATAACAGGATCCTAACATGAGCATCATATTCGGTAACTGGGCCAGATTGCAATAACCGGGTCACTGGGTCCGACCCAATGACCCGGTCGGAAACAGTGACCCGAATGACCAGTGACCCGGTTCCACTTCTGATTCTAACAGCTATTATGACCTTAATGACCAGCGAAAGGTCAACAGTCAGAAACTGCCAAAATGAAGAAAACAAGGTAGGAGGAAACAATTACTATTGATTAAATGGCGAAACTTTGTACGGCAAAGCGCTTCCACATATCATTTTTCCTTTAAATTCCAAAAGTTATATGAATATGAATTTGAAAACGCTTTGCAGCACATTAAATTTGCAGTCGAGCTGCAAACAAATAATTATGGTGGCATTTTAATTTTGCCGACTTTAGAACTCAGCCGCAAAATCACAAAACTTTTTAGCCTTAATGTTTTTGAATTGGCAAAAAATTATATACACATATAATATACATATGCACATATAATTGTAAATTTGGGACAGCACATGGTGGCCGCGAGAAACTGACAAAATCTGCTCAATATTCGAGATTAGTCTCAAAATACTCTGGCCTGCTGCTGAAATGAAATGTTTCAAACTGTGTCTATAATGTCTTAAAGTACTACAGAAATAGTGTACAGGAAAACCTTAATCTTATGATTGTGAACAGTAACATAAGTTTAAAATTAAGTCCAAACAGGAAACAATGAACTTGTCACAAAAGCTAGGAGGTTTTCTACATGTCTAATTACAGTGAAAAAGCATGACCCATTTATGAACATATACAAATATATGAATTCACGGTAAACAATGTCAGCAAAACTGCTAAATAGCACATATTTTTAAAAAGCTCCATAGACCACAATGTTACAATTACGATTCTTTACTAGGGTCATGCCCCAAACCCCTTTTTCACTATATTTGATTGGATGTCCTTTACTGCAGCTGGCATTACCACTGGCTACCATAACAAATTGTTATTGTCATCGAAAATACAATGTGCCCTTCCTGGGTGACAAAACAAGTGAAACAATTACCTCTAGATCTAAAAAGGCATCTGCTTGTGATGCTATCAACTGCCAGGATCACAGTTAATTTCAAAGCATATGCAGTTGATTGTCTTTGGCATCTGGCATTGACAGTTACAGTTGCAACACCCACCACACTAAAAACAAAGAAATACACATTATAAATTGAAAGTTTTATCATAGTCAGGGACACTGTGGATACAACGTATATAAACAGACATATCACTGAATGAACTATAAAGATTCAGCTTCTTTTCCAATTAAACAAGCAATCACAATTACAGTACAAGTATGTAATAAAAAGAGAGAAATGAACCCACTAGCCAACAATTATACAAACTCCAGGATGCAAAAAAATTACTTATGTACTATCAGCTATTAGTATTTCTCATCTTAAAAGACATCTAAAGTAATCATTTCACACAGTTATTAAATTACTGCACAAAAGCATAGTCATATCTTGTCATCCGTTGTTAAGGCGGGGGTCCTAAGGCAAGGGTCTGAAATGTGCCTTGGATGTAGCAGCAAAACATATTCAGATCTGGATCCACCTCTTTTGTGTGTTGTGAATAGGCCTGTTCTATGCTACAGAAAAAAAGATCGAGAAATAATAGCTTTGAGAAGCAAGGCTACCCTTTTAGACAAATCTGTGGTAGTATGAAGGTTTAAAGGTCCTTGCTGTGGGTAAGATGCACAAAACATTGTCCGAGAAAAATCCTGTGACAACAGTCAACACTGTTACATTTGATGACAAGCTTCAAATACTTTACATTAAGAAAGACAAAAATGTATTTATTTACCTCACATTCCGGTCCATGGCAATTCTCACAACAATTCCCACGGGGCTCCAAACTCATACAGAAGCAACATGTTTTGTCACACCACTACAAAAATAAAGCCAAATATCAATAAAAGGTTCTATTGGAATGGATTGTCATAGTGCCAAGGATAATGGGACTATTACAACATGCCCAGAAATAACTATTGAAACCACTTTAACTAGTTATGCAAATTATACTTGGCCAAACAACTAAACTTCACACCTTGCCTATGGCCAATCTTTATACTTGCTGTAAAGACAGCTATTCATAAATCATGTTTGAGAAAATGTAAATATAACATATCATTTGACCCTTTCCACAACCCATTTAATGTTGTAAGTCAGAAAATAGCTACCAAAAAAATTACAACAACATCTATAACATCTGATAAACAATTACAAATCATCACATTTCAAATGAACAACATAAATACCTCTTTAGTGGGGCAGCAATAATCCATACACCGCTGACGATTTGGTACATCACAATCCCAGGCTCTAGTACAATTCCAAAGACAGTTATCATCATCACAACATGGGCACCCATCAGAGCAACACTCGTCATCTGAGTCATCATTGTTGCAGCACATGACTGATATACCTTTATACTACACAAAAAAGTGAAGAGATTACAAAAGTCCTGCAACGGTTTAGCACTTTGTTACTTCTATCAATAATGGTTATCAGGTCTTCCTCATTCAGAAATTAAGTGCACACAATTAAAGTGGGCAAGTGAATCATAATATTTTATAAGAAATTTTATTTCAAACTCTGAATTCGATAAAAACTGTGACGTTTTATCAAAACTTACAATTTTAGCTAACATGAAATATTTTTTTATGTGAAAGTAACCTAGTCTGGAAAATATGTTACAGTTTCATAGAGTTTCATAAACACATAATGTTTACAATTTACCTCATAACACTTCTGACTTTGGCAGTACTCAATTTGAAAACATAACACAATTCAGGACCTGACAATGGTTACCTGCAAATGGTTATCTAAAGAACAATACATGTTCATGCTTGAAACTAAAGTTAAAAACAGACTTTGTCAATTCAGGTTCAAACTTGGCTTCAAAACAGGCAAGTAAAAAACTTCCAGTTCAAGTAGATGGGGCATTTCAGTGCCTTATGATATTAATGCAGGAATCTATTCTGTTTGCTAAAATGAAAAAGTAAAGACAAAGTTAGCGATTTCAGACAAAGGGGCGTCGTGCATCTGACCAATCAATAAGAAACTATAAGCACATGGAGGGAACAAACCTAACCAACCAACAAACAAGCCCTGGTGAAAGCATAACTTCCTTGGCAGAGGTAATAATATATAAACATTTTAAATGGTCAAAGATTTAATATCAAAGTTTTCATTTCAGAAAGAAAATCCTAAGTGGGTTGGCCTTTTAAAAACAAAGCAAATACTTACAACTAGAATCTGTCTAATAATCAATGCAATTCCAAACAGCAGCATATAACAACCAACAGCAATGCCAACTATTGCACCCACTGGAAAACTGTTGGAGGTAGCCTTTGGAGGGATAGTAGGCTATCAAAAATGAAAAGATGAAAGACATATATACACATATTATTGTCAAGAGTGGAGCATTACCACAATAGCTGTAATACAATAGCTGACAATACTACATAAATCTGGCACTGAAGAAGGCTTAAGAATGAATAAATTTCCCTTGCCCATAGATGGGTTTTATCTTGTGATACCAAGGATTGTGCAAGTTCTTCACCAAATCTTTGTACCGTGATGGCATGGAGGTTTGAGTGTTGGCTTTTGAGTCTGAGGGCTAAGAGTTTGAGCAATGCTCCACTCTTGACAAATATATGAAAGCACTTGTGTCTGTTGAGATACGACACATACACACACATATATACCCATACATAAATATACATTAGGAAAATAAGGAAGAGATGATAATGTAACTGCAAACTATAACTCTATGAAGACTTAATTTAATAAACACAACATAATGTCATTTATCGCCATTTTTCAATTTGTACAAAATAAAAATAGGGTTTATACTTACAGGTAATGTTGGTGCCATGTGGTTCCCTTAGGGTACTTCTCAAGTGGGAATCTCTATCTTTCATATCACCTAGAAGGCCGAATGATGATAATATAAACAAGGAATTCAGTGAAACATGTTTTTGCTTTGAAATGTAGGGGCTGAAGTAGTTGGCAGGTTTTCTCACCAACACAGAACAACACAAATTGCAGATGATCTATGGCAAATTGATGTCTACCAAAGGATCCACTACCTCCACTCCCATCTTCATTACAAAACAACTTCACACTTGATATCAGTTCTGTGTTGACTAACCTTCAACGATGCTGAAAAGAGAAAGACCAAACATCAAGAGGAAAATAAAAACCAGAAAAAAGAATCACACTCGAAAAAAAATTTATATATTTGACTTATCACTTGCAGTTATTTAAACTTGGAAACAAGCTAGAGGTGTATATCTTTTTATCTGCACATATTAGTTCTCAATGCACCTGGAAGTATATGGGTTGTTAAATAATTCAGTGGCTGTTTGAAAGATTGTTTAAGAAAACCATAAGTAATGTCTGGACTGCATGCTGTACTAGGTTGCTTAAGCATATACGTAATCATATTCATATGTACTAAGGCTACCAGAACTATTTGCATTGTAAAAGTAGTATGCAGAGCCTTAAAACAATATATGTTGTACACATGATTCCCAATCATTATGGTCAGGACAATCACAATGGGGGACAAGAGGGTAAGAGGTAACAGTAACATAAGACAGAGGCAAAATGTCCAGAACTTGTAGATGCTGGCTTATTATCATCTGCCATTGCCCACTGATGGGGACTGGGACGAATATGTGCTTACTTTTGACAATATTGGGCCATAATCAGATTATGACCAGTTACTAACTTGAGGACTGAGTGATAACATGTTTACATCTTCAGCTTTTGATAGCTTACATGCAACTATCATATGCAGACAGGCGTTTGGAAAATTAAGTTCAGGATCAGGACAATCTGATCCAAAATCTCTTGCCAAGCAGCATTTAATTGTCATTAAACACTAGATCAACCAAGATATCCACTTCTGACAATATCAAGATTTAAACTTATAAATGCATTTGTTATATGCATTGTGATTAGCAAAAGATAATGCCTTGAAACGTGGGAAGAATAAGATATGTTATAATTTTGAAGCATGAAGACTGACCGCCTTTGATGTCAAACCACATATAATGGTAGTGTAAACCACTATATCACTTTACTGGACAAGATAAGAATAATGAAAATAAAAAACCAGCCCATTCCAATTGATTTCTCACCTGTTTACACTTGTTAAACCTTTAACATAGAAGAAAAAGTGTTGAATGTACCAGATCAAGTTGTAAATCCTTGCTTGAAAAATTATAGCTTCACCAGAACTCTTAAGGTTTCCCAACAGCATATTGGGCATATGGACAGACACATTGTGCATATGGATTTCTAAACACACTGAAAATCCGTGCCCTAGGATATGGCAAACTGGTTAGATTTTGCCATAAAAGTCTTTTCATGTTAGGGGTAAAAGCAAGGGAGCATTAGCTCCCAAAGTAATATTTTTGCAATTGACTTTTCCATGTGTCATAAAAAAGCCATTAACACAATTGGACAAACCTTATCAAACATTCTACTGGCAAACTTAAAACAGTGGATGTAATCTCAGAAACAAAGTTGCAAAGACCTATGGAATCGCCCATTTTTTCTAACAGGCCTCGCAACAGCTGAAAGTATTTATGATGAGGTGCTTGCAAATTTCACAAACCTTCTTGTAAATTAAATGTGATGATGAACGGGAAAGAGATGAAGCAGTTGGTGAAAACTGCCGAACTATTCGAAATAAAAATGAGGCCTGTTTGCATCCTGAAAACAGCTCAATTGTAGTACCTGCAAATGTAGTCTTAGTTCAGCTGGATCAGTGAATGTGGAGTGTCAAATTAATGTAAAATTCTACATGTCAGATCAAGGCAACAAGTCGCAAAAGCTTTTACAAAAAAGGCCAAAAAATCTAACAACATAAAAAGATGCAAAAAGACCCCGAGAACTCACCTCGGTAATGGGCACTCCATAAAGATTCAGTATGTTTTCATTGAACGTTTTCGGCATAATACTCAATTCAGTTGTTCATGTTCAAATACCTTGGCGGGAATAGCGTCATTAAAGACTCTTTGTCGGAACGAGGTTACGGACATGCGTTGTTAAAGTATACCGCGTGTTCATTTCTTTCATGGCTTCGAAGAGTTTCTTTGGCATAAGGAGGAATCGTGTATAAATTTAACAGTAGAATCAATCTACGATAGTCAAAATATTAAGATGTCGAAGTTCTTTGCTGCTGGAAGCTCAGAGAGCGAATCTGATTCGGACGAGGAGGTGGTTACCAGACCTAAACCAGTGCCAGCAACTACAAGGTAGCCATGATAGCAAAGATAGCTCTGTTGGAATATATGTGCCGTATTTGTCTTTTTGCTTTCCCATTATTTGTTTTGCTGCTATAAAGGTGATTTGTTGTCAAGTTGTGTAACCGTATATATTTGTGGTAGTACTCTTTGGAAACGTCCATTAACTTTAGATGAGACAAGCCTAAACTGAATGTAGCGCAGAGATCAATATCCGACGGCCTCTCTCGTGATACTTCCGCACTTTGTCCCGTTGAAAATTTAAGAAAACGAAGTCGATTTGGTAACTAAGCTTTAATGCGTTTTATATTTACAGGAATATCGCTATTGCAGGTATGAAACGTCAGTTGAGAAGAGTTAAAGGGACATTAAAACGCCTTTTGTTGCTAACAATGAGAGGTGACGCCAACTCGCACTTGTAAAGTCGGGGTATACTGGGCCGCTTTACGAGAGATATTATATTCTTACATATCGTAGAATAGATGTGACATTTTCTGTATAAAACAGCTAGGAACATGCTGTTAACACACTACCCTGCATCGTTTACACTACATCTCTATAGTCTTACCTTGATACCAATCCTGTTGTTGAAACTATTGCCACTGTCAATTAGATCACAATCTCTAGGCTATTCCGATTCACTGTCACTGTACTTCTGATGTCACCACAATTAGGATGTCACCCTGTTCATCTATTCCAGCAGTTGAACCTCCCCCTGAGCAAGTCAATCAATGTTATTAGCAAGCTACAAGTTAGTGATGATTCTTCCTCTAATGCTGACTGTGCCAATGTGGTCTTCTAAAGTGTCCTTCATAATTCTTTCAAGGAAGATGTTGAACTGCATTGGTGAGAGCAAACAGGCCTGTCATACTTAAATGCGTTCTAAACCAGTCAGTGAAGAACCCCTTTAGTAACAGTGCTTTTTACATTTTTATGGAATCCCTGTATAGTGTTAATTAGTTTGCTCCCCATCAATATTTTTTCATTGTGTCCTATAGTGCTTCATGTCACACACAGTCAAAAGCCTTCTTAAAAGTGATAAAGACATGAAAGAAGTCTTTTTGACACTGATGACTTACTGTACCTTATCTAGTTTTGACAAAATGGAGACCCCTTGTAGTTATAGGGTTAAATGCTTCAAAGCAGCATATGGAAAGTTTCGGGGGAATGTATTTGTTCCACAGGTAAAAATATGAACTCTTTTGGATCAGGTTACAGTAGTATCACTAGGGTTAAAGTTTTAGGGGACAGGAGGAGAACATATTTTGACAGTATAAAATAATTTTGTGTGATGTGGTTTGAACAGTGTGGAAGTGGTTGATTAGTTTCTTAGTTTAAGATGTCTTTAAAATCTTGTTTGCTAATGTTTAGTGTGAAACGTTTGTTGTCTATATTTGTGACTATTCTTTTATGTATTTAGTAAAGAAATATTTAAAGATTTACAATGAACGAGCTTGTAAAGATTTCAAGTTATTAGTGAAATCCTTGTAAGCATCAATAATTTATTTATTTATTCCAAAGGTTTACGTTTAGTGATGATGAAGATGATACTAAGCGGGTTGTCAGAAGCCAGAAGGACAAAAGGTGAGTATATTATATATCTATCTATGTACTGACCTCAGGCAGCTTTAATATTATTAGGTACTTAGAAAATAGTACACATCAGGTCTTGTCACTTACTTAAGCACACATGTAAATTGAGTCACAGATTTCAATGCAAAGTGTTATTTTGCTTAAGTAAGTTAGTACTTTGCTGTTTGACACATCCAATGCCCACAAACATACTGTAATTACTGACAGATCCTACAACGTTTTTGAGAAAGTCCCAATTGGATATTTCCAAAAGTCAACAATAGCCTTCCCAATGAGAAAGGTTGGTATTATTAATACCAATGTTTATGAAAGAAGTGAACAGAGAAGACAAGGGAATTGTCATGTTGACCTTGATAGTTGAGATGAATCAGACACTGATGTTTAATGGCAAAGAAATTGCTATAGAGAGAGAAAACACACTAATAGACGGCAAACAGATGAAGATCATCTGGAGATCGTCCATCATGGAGTGCAGCTCTGAATATCAAATTTTCTGTTTGTCATCTGTTAATGTTTTTTCTGTAATATGTTCTATGTGTTAAGACGTATTGAACACTATATATATATAGAGCAGAATTGCAGAAAATGAAGAGACTGATTCTCAAGTCTCTTCAT
>JANTCA010090755.1:0-13675 GCA_024741275.1 Chironex yamaguchii
AACCAGGAAAAGAAAAATTCAAGCTGATGAAATCTGTCAAGATGAAGTGGAAGAAAACATCGCAAGCAGATATAGGCAAGAAACATTCATTTTTGCCATTGATACAGCTGTAAGCTCAATGCATAGAAGGCTGACCACACATAAAGAGATCCTGCAAGATTTTGCTCTTCTTGATCCAGAAAGATTTCACAAAGCCTTAAAATAGCAGACGTTTGCCACCAAATGCTTTCCAGAACATAGCTAAAAACTACAGGCTGGAAGCAAGAACCTTTGCTGAAGTATATTTGTCCTTCATTGACAATTATTCACGATTCAAGCAAGTCAATCAGATGTGCCATGGTGAGATAGAGACCAAAAACAAAGATGTTGGCAGAGAAAGTTTTCTAATGGTAGTAAAGGCAATCAAGAGATTCAACGTCCAAAGTACATACCCGTTAGCTTTGATGCAGTCATCAAAAAATTTGCTGAGACACCACTGTTAAGGAAAAGCCTTATGCAGTAAACCTTATTGTTCGTATTTTTAAATAGATTACTTACCTGCTAACGTTTATATTATTTACTGACACTGTTGAGTTTTATACTATAGTTTACTAGTTATGATAGTTTCATGATTTCTGTTTCAATTCCAATGTAGACATTTCCTTTATATCAATTTAAACAAATCAGCCAGTACAGAAGCTAACGGTCACCTTAGTATTGAACAAGAACAAAGTGTCTTGGCTTTCTTTCCAAACTTTGCGTGAAAAATTAATGCAATAACAAACGAAAAGATTACTCTTTAAAGGTATTTTCTGGATTTGGTCTGTCTTCAAAGCTTTCAACCACAAAAGAGATCTTCCGAGTGACATGAAATGAAGATATTTGATGCACTTTGCGATTTGGCTCATAAGGGTATGCATTACCACTTTAAATCAAGAAAATCTAGAAATTCACTGCGCATGCGCACGATGACGTCAGCTGGAATCCGATGACGTCACGTGATCGCTACGAATCTTGGTCCGAAAATTTTGGAGTTGTGCCTCCCCCCCCTATGAATTCCGACCCATAATGCCCCTGGTCACACAAAAAACTTTATAGATGTCAGTTGTACTTAAGACAGCTTTTACGTTTAGTACTTTTAGGAAACTTTTTAATTTTAGATCTTATCTTCTAGCTGCTTACTGGGCATTACACTTCCTTTTCACTGAATTATATATCCTAGTTTATAATTCAGAATTCGTACAGTAACCATAAATGTAGCCGAAACATTGAAATCTTGTATTCTGAATCATGAATGTAACCTTATACGGCCTAATTATAGCTGCTTAAGAAATTTAACTGTGAAAGTTTGTATGGTTATGCTTAACAAATAACTTACCTTCACGTGTAGCAAGTTCATTTTCTAATTCTTTTACATTGTTTTCTGCCTTTTCTGCTCTTTGAAGTGCCTAAAACGAGTAGATGTTTGGTTTGATTATATTGTACACTAGAATAATAGCAACAATTGCAAGTGCTAAAGTGCTCATTTTATGTACGGAATTTTGTGGGTTCGAATCCAAGACTGGACCATTCCAAGGGTTTTCCAAATGGTACCTAAGATTGATTATTGTAGTCTAAAAGACAGTGCTAGGGGTTAGCCGGTCCCCTACTTTAACTTTCACCGTGTTTGTGGCCTGAATGCTAAAGAAGAAAACATGGGCGCTGCCCTATGGATTAAACATGGTGGTAAGGAATTTTGACTGAACTTGTAATAAGAGTGCAGAACTTCAGGAAACACGGACCATAAACAATGGACTCTCCTTCCTTCATTCATTAAGTTTTTAGCGCATCTTAGTGATTTTGGCACATTTTCTGATCGTGAACCATAAGTATGCTTATGTTTTCTATGTTATCAACCACATAAGAATTATGTTATTTATAGATCCTTCAGATGCACGTAAGAACTCAGCTGAGTAAACCTAGTCTCTTTGTAGAAACTATACAAAAGGGTAATGCAGTAGAGTGAAATATAATACAATACAGCAAAATACAATGCAATGTACTACAGTACAATATAATACAATACTATGATGCAATGCAATGCAACACATTAAAGCAGAATGCAATAAAAAACCAATTCAATGCAATACATGGCAGTACAATACAGTACCACACAATTTAATCATCCCATGGTATTTGTGATCTTTTCATTCTCAACACAGCCACTTTTGGACAAATATTCGATTCATATGGATTTAATTAAATGTATTTAATGAGATTTGCAGTAACAAGTGTAAGTGTAAAGTCACAATCCAACACTGAAGCAAATGAAGTTTGCAAAAATGGTGCAGCGTATTACTTAATGTTCTACAGGTCTTAAAGTAACAGAGGTTGGGACAGAGTGCAACTTCAGTGGCCATTTTCAAGTAAAATGTTGGTTACACAACAGCAAAGGAGCAGCTGTGCTTGAACCGTTCTGCTGTCTGCAAGGCACTCAAGACGCATATTCAAATGACGTTTTAGTGTCGTTGCGTCTAGTGCAGTGTATCACTTTGCAAAATACCTATAGCTTACCTAAAATCTTATTAAAAACGTTTTCTGGTAAAACCTGTTTTTTAATAGTCAATTTCCTTTTCCCATCGTAAATGTAAAAAATTGTGTGAATGAATGTTCTTGCCCGCAATTTTAGACAGTCGCCGGCCTTATATTGTGAACATTGTGAATAGAATCGTACGATAGTACAAAATATATCGTAAAGCCTAACCTGGTCGCATTTTGCATCTAACTCTTTAATCTTGACAGAGTAGCTTGAATCCCGTTCATTTGCCTGATCACCAAAGATTTCCATACTTTTTAAGCTATTTCCAAGCTGTATAACTTCAACTTCAAGTTCCTTCACTTTCCTGAAAAAGTGACCAATATTTAAAATTTGAAATCGATCAACAACTATCTTGAAATTTTTTAAACATAAAGCTAGTACAATACAGCTAACTGAATAAGGTATTAAAGAAGTGTCTGTTTCACTTCCTGTTCATTCTATTCCTTAAATGACTGTCTCACTTTGTAACAGTTTAAGAGCCTTCACTTTACTGATGTATCCTCTTTCAACTGTCGCTTCACTGCAAACGTAAGGGGACGAAGTATTTTTATAAAGGTACAAACAAAAGTTTTCACTCATTCCTACTTGATGAAAACATTCAGTTATATATTATCAGATATTGGTCTTCTCAATGTAATCTACCTTATTGTACCGAGTGATGTTTTATACGATGTGTGCCTTGTCTATCTGACAGTCAAGTGCTCTGATATTAGTTATGAATGAAGTCGCCAATTTTCATGGTCTAAAGCATACGTTTGAGATAAAATCTATATAGTTAGTTAGTTACTTAGTTAGCTCATGCCTTCCCAGTCACTGAGACACGTCCGAAATGTGTTTGATTAGCAGTCTTTACCAAATTCTTCCATCGTATGCGGTCTTGCGTTGCACCAGCTGGGATAATCAATTTGCTGAGGTCATTCTCAATTACGGATCCCCAACTTTTCTGCGGCGTCCCACGGCTTGCTCTACCCGCAACTTTCAGAAGTGTACACTTGGTGATCCAGGATGTGCTTCTTTCAACATGTCCCAACCAGCACAGTCGATTGCATCTCAGCACTGCGAGCAGTGGTCTCAACTTGAGCAATTGGAGAAGGGTAGAAATGCCAACATTCTTTTTTCTTCTTAACTTTGCACATCCATAAAAGTATAGGTAGCTCACTCCTCATCACGCGTAACAGATCTTCACAGTAGAGAGCCCAACATTCAGGGCCATGCAACAGAATGCTCATCACACAAGAATTCTACATCCTACCACGTACTCTGAGAGATAGAGCCGTACAGGTTGACAAGGGTAGCATCTGGCTAGCAGATCTGGCTAGCTCACATTCACTCCCAGAATAGATTCCGTCACCCAGATATTTGGACTTGTCTACCACTTCCACTTTGCTATCACAAAAAGCCACTTCAAAGCAAGGTCTAACATCCATTGGTTGAACATTTCCTGTGCACCGGGGACATCTGACGTCTGGGTTTTCGGGAAGCCTTCCTTCAATATCAGAGCGCTGCTGATGTGTCTAGGCATAAGCGCCAACTTTTGACATCTGTATAATGCTGAGAGATGTAACCTGGATTGGCATCTTTTCCAATAAGAATACTTTTAACATTCCTGAAGTGCACAGTTTATTCAGGCTCGAAGCACCCATTGAGTCCTACCAAAAAAGCTATCCAGTACAAAGAAATACATTTGGCGGTATGCATCTCTTGCCGTTTTTTGAACAAAAGCAGTATGGGCATTGTTATCTAGCCTTTGCGGAACTTTTTTTGGCCTTGAAAGCTGCAGTTCTTTGATACTTTCATTTTGACCTGCTGAAGCGTCAATGGCCTACCAAATATAACCAAACCTGGCATCTGTTGTGGAATCTGAAATTGATTACCGTAATGCCTTAATGACTTCTTCAGCTTTGCTGAAATTTAGCTGTTTCCCTTGTAAACTTGCACTGCCTCTTTCAATTATGGTAAAAACCATACTTAAAATTTGCAAGAAGAGAAAGGTGTCAAAAATCGTCAGTGACCTCAGATGCCACCAGTTTCAGCACCAGCTGCACTTTTATCAATTTCATCTACATCGTGAAGCCACGTAAGAATTGCCCCATGATGGCTCGCAAAGACACTACTCGCATGGTCCATCTTGTGGGACAAAACGTCACAAGGATCTCTTTTGACTTTCCGTATCTTCATTTGGAAAGCGAGAAAACCACACGTCATTTAGGAGAACCTCAAATTTATATTGTTGTACCAGTGCCATTACATTTTTAACTTTGATTATAGCATCTTGTACTGCTAAGTTGAGTTCATGCGCTCGGCAGTGCACATAAACATCTCTTTTTTCAAGATTGTTTATTCTTGTGCGAGACCACTGATACAGCCTGACATATTTGCAGCCTCTTCATAGCACTGACAGTGCACTTGTTTATCAACAGTTGCATCTTCTGTAGAACATCATTCAGTGTTGCAAACATCTTTGTACTTGAAGTAGTTTCAGCAGCATAAAATCTGAGAAGCAATTCTTGAATATCGAATTCGTCTTTATCAACAATGCAAAAACAAAATTTTACTTGTTCTTCGTTGGAAACATCTGCCGTTTCATCAAGTATACCACCAAAATATTACACTTCTTTCACTTTTTTGACCAATTCTTTTTGTACTGCTTTGCTGACATCATTTAGAATCTCATCAAATATCACGGGAGAACCAATTATATTTTTTGTGTCTACTGAGCCAAGCAGCAGGTTCTAGCACGTCATTCTTTCTCGCCTGTAAAAGGGCTATCAAATTTCAATCTTCTTAAGTCTTGCCTCTCACAGCTAACCCCTGACAACCAAGATACCGCAAACTCGTAAACATTTTGCATCGTGCAGTTCTATTTTTCATCACTTGCACTTCTTCAAAATAAGCTAAAACGCAATAAAGAACATGTTTTTGAAAACTTCACAGGGGGTGCAGCCCCCCGTAGCAATTTCCAGGGGTGTCTCGAGCCCCCAAGCCTCGATGTAGTCGGCGCCTATGAGTCCGATTGCACATCCTTGGCAGAAGAGTTCCGATCAACATCTTTCTTACAAATGCCACATGGGTATTTTCCTGACTTCAACAAGGTGTTTTAACCCCTTCTAAAAATCACGATCCCGGTTTCATCCATGCTCCCTTTCAAACCTTTCTCTTCCAGCTTATATTTTCATTGCTATAGTTACTCAAGCAGTTTTTCCAGAGTCTCAGCAATGATCACAAGGTCATCTGTATAAAACAGTTCCTAAGGACTTGATCGGTTTCACTTTTACACACACTTTCATACTCTTTCCAAGACACTGCTCCTTCCTTCTAAATTTGACTCCAGTGGCCTTGCTGATATTAAATATACTTAATTTTTTATACAGAAGATTAACCTTCTCCCAGTACTCAAACTTCTTAGCAATATATGTAATTTTGTGCTCGAACCTTCTTAAAACTTTACTAGCAAATTATTATTAAATATCAAATTGCGGGTCAGTTCAAGTCTTAGAAGTCAATTATTCATGCAGCACTATTCATGTCATGGTCTTAATAGTCACAGCTGGCACAATTTGCCATCTAGGCAACAAAATATAGAGGTGATACTTGCACCTGCTGTTCATTCCACATAAAGTTTACTCCTAGTGGATGTTACACTAAAACTAAACGGCTTAGTTTTAACTTACTTGTCAGCGTCTGTGTGTCTATCTTCGGCTGAAGCAAGTGCTTCCTCGATTCCTCTTATCTCTTCGTCTATCTGAATTATATTTGTCAACAAAAAAACAAATTATTACTTCATAGCCCATGATATACAGAATAATGGCCATGTGCCTTCCATACAGTAACATTTTATGCAGCCCTATGTTTCGTGCACTCCTTGTTATGCAAATGTCGTATTACATGATACGCAAAGACGCATGTATCCACCAGTGCACTCAACCCGGGCCCAAGCCCCCCCCCCACTAAAAGTCTCAAATTTAGGGGATCTGGAGCAAAATTTAGACAACCTATGAAGTGCGGTTGATTTCAGTCTTGTGTTTGAATTGACTAGTTAAGTCTTCAGACAACACAATGGCTTCATATATTGATTTAGTCGACAATTTAAGAATAGTTAAGAGACAACAATGGACGTCGACTAATGTGTTTTGCCCTCTCGTTAGGTTGTCCTCTTGCCTTCGATCCCTCAAGCCCGTTAATTTCTGTTGGACTTGTTTTTTTGGTAGGAGGGCTAATAAACAATAATATGCTAATATTTGCTTTTGAGGCTATTTATCTTTAAGATTCTAATATTATTAACGGATTAATTGTGGTCACCTAGGTAAAAAGAGGAATCTGGCTTATAACGAACCTGAAGGCCACAAAAACAGAAAGAAATTGAACAGGTGGCAACCCCATCAAACACAAAAGCCTATTTCGTAGTATCTTTGAGAGCAAATTGTCAACTGAGATATAGCTGCAACTTTCCCCAATGCAATGACTGCACTAACATTGTTGCTCACTTTGCCATGCTGAGTTGCCTCGGGCGAAAGACGTTTCTCCATGGAAAATGGGTAAGGAGTGAACTAAGGTCCACAGTGTCACAAGAGCGCGTTGTTGCCTTATGCCTAATGGCAGGAAATTGTGATGTCCTGAGAGTATTAGACCCCGATGTTGTCGAAAGACATTAGCGTCACCAAGCAAGGGGCAAGGATAGTTCAGTTGGGATAGTACTTTAATGCATATATTTGTACAAATTTATTTGTGTTTTCGGGATTTTACTTATCAAACTATTTAGTTAATATTTACTTGTTTGGTTATGACTGAAACTTGCAGCCTTGTCGATAAAAGTCTATGCTAGCAGGGTGACAAGTACTATGCACGCGACACAATTTTTTTCGGTATGTTTTAAGGAATCCCAATCAACTTTGGCTCCAGGGCCCCAAGAAACGTAAATATGGTCCGTACTTGCTGGATAATCAAATGGAAACAAGAATAAGCACAACAGCTAACTTTTGTATGTTTCATATTAGCGCTTTACTTCTTGATAAAAATGCAGTGCTTTGGCGTTAGTCTATAATCTGTAAAATATTGGTGCGTTTTCGGCCCTTTAAAAGAGGAGAGTGATCTATAATTGAGTTGAGAGAAAAGTGCTAACTGTCATGTTAGGAATATTGTATCGATGAGCTAATGAATGCTAAATTGAAATTTATGACAAAAGATAAAAGTACAATTTGAACATTAACAAATCTGATTGTCAAAATTGCGCTATGGAGGGTTCGAAGCAGGGTATTTTGGCCTCGAACTGCTGACATAGTTGTTATGATAAGATGTACGCGTAGAGTTATAGGGACACAGATATAACCAAATGTTTGGATTCACCAGTTATTTTTATGAAATTTAAAGTGAACTTTTTACACCGAGTTCTGCCGACGTAGCACACATTGTCACCGCCATTTTTTAGGGTTCATTATTAATTTTCACTGATTTACTCTGATCAGCCGGTTATTTTAATCCCTGATGATGTATGTATCATTTTTGTGCAACGAAATGGATAAGTTATGTAGCAGTTATTACGAAAAAGTTACACTGATTGCTTATATACCTTTGATCACCGTTAGTAAGGAGCGTCTTGGCAACGAGATGAAGGAAAAATCTTAGATGCAGCTACAAAAAAAATCCAATTTTGGTTCAATTTTAAGCGATTTTCATCCTCATAAATTCCTAGTGACACAATGTCCTTCGTCACTCGTTTTCCTCTCAAATTTTAAATTCCTCTCATCGGTCTTTCTTCAATTTTAACAGTTCTTAACAATTACTGGCTGGAGAAGGCGGGAGAATTTTATTCCCCGAAAATTCTTTGTACTTCAATTACTCCAGTACTCTTAAGGAAAAATGCTTGAAGGAACTGGGAATTAAACATTTTGATGGCAAACGGATCCTGATGACTCCGTTATTATCGTAAAAAGCACAATTCAGTCGCTTGATATGCCATTAAGATGCAATATAATAAACGTCAAATAATCGTTTCAAATCTATGCCAAGAACAAAAAATATTTCTCCCCAGCAAATTGAGGTAAAAAGAAAGCAGATATGAGTACCTTCATAGGAAACGAGGAAATTTGGTTTGCTGTTTGTCTAAACATGGTGAAAAACAGCAACTATCGTAAAACTTGTAAGGATAACAATTCCACAAGCTAAACTAGTACAGTAAAAGTAAGATTGTTTCTTAAAATTTAGTAAGAGCAACAAACTTATTAACTTATTTTTGCATTGAGTATTTAGCATAGAAGCAGCAAGGAACATTGGAATTGAATCTTGCAGGAAGTGATGTCACAGATTAATTTTCTATCGTGACTGCTCTCTTACCTCAATGTATTCTTCTTCGATTTTCTCGTTCTTGCTTACAACATTCGACAACTGTTCTTGCAGCCTAGAAAGCTAAAAGACGTTGGGAAACTTTGCCATGGAAAAACAATCGATGTTTATCAACACTTTGACTACCGATAATGCTGATGATGAGGGTCATTAAGATCACAGAGATCAACAAGGTAATGAAATTGACGATTATTATATAGGATGTGATGACAACGATGTTTCTACCATAACTGCTAGTTGTGATGATTGTCTCAGTTTCAAACGACAATGGTATTTATGCTGATGCTAATAGTGAAATTGACGACATAAAGTGGCAAGTAATATATATTGAGACGGCAATAACAAATTGTATTTGACTTACTGTAAAACGGTCGTTGTTCTTGCCTGTAAATGTACTAATTACCTGCCTTTCACGACAGAGAGATGCGCTATCGGATATCAAATAATACTATGATAATGGTGCTAGTATTTTTCTCATCTTTATACTAGTAAATGTTTAGGCATCTGAACGTTTTCTCCGGTCAACTTCACTCGTTTATTTATAAACGAAGGTGTTCAGCTGAGAAGAAACTTTGTTGCTACGACTAATAAGCAAGTAAAAACTAGGCGTCAAGACAATTATTGAGTCCTACCCTTTCGTCATCACTCACTCCTCTGTTTTCTAAAACCTTTGTTAACCTGCGGAATAGCATTAGAAATTAAAAATGAAGAATATATCACCTAAAACACAAACAATCATTGATGGAACGGAAGGTAATCCAGTGTAAAGATATTTATTACTAATACGAAATAAGAAACATATAACATACTCATATATCTTCTTGTTCCGCAGTATTGCCTTGTAAGTCATTGTCTTGCTTATTTTACGAAAGATAAACGAAATTACAAGTCAGGTTTTAGCGTAAAGTTGGCTTTTAAGAGCTGACATTGCTAAGGTGAACCAAGCGGAATATATGTAGCAACTAGATGCACTCCAAGATCGCAAACCTCCTCCAAGCCAGTGTGATCATTCAAGGAACATTGGTTTTCCACACCATGAATTCCTTGCTGGTTGACTTTTATGATGATATCATTACTAAATATAGTCATTGGGTTATTTCCACAAAGACTTCCTCGCTTGCTCTTAGAAGGTTTTATTACGGAAACCAGACTAGACTCCAGACTGTAATAAAGATTAATCAGTTCTTTAAATTGGCTCATTCCTGACCTATCCTGAAAATTTCGTCAAAATCCATCCATGCGTTTTTCAGTTATTTTGTTAACGAACAGACAGACAAACTAACGCCAGCGAAAATATAACCTCCTTGGCGGAGGTAATTATGATGCAAATACATATCTCAGCTGGAGAAATTAAATTTAATTCTAAATAATATGGCAGTGGTCTTTTAATTCTCTTTTAAGTTTCAAAAAAGCATTAAGCAGATACAAAAGCACATAGATGTTTATGAAAATTTAGAGCATTCTATTTATAATTAAGGTAGCTACTCTTGATGAACATTGCTTCCAGGTCAACAATGATCTGGGGTGGTAGCACCACTTGTTCAAAGATTCAGCTACGGGTTAAATAGTAAAATTAGCGGCTACAGGATGATGGATTCTTGATTTTTTCTTTTCTCATTTGGATAAAAGAAATCATTTGATTGAGCAACGGTTTAACACTACACTAAGGTCAGGTGGAGTATCTTTCTAAACAGCGGAGCCTAAACTTTAATTTTTAATATATGGTACTGCGTCTCCACAAATTAACAGCAAACCATTGGACAAAAATAATCGACGAATTCTCTTCTGAAAATGCGAAAACTTGAATTCATAAAAGGGATATCTAGAGTTTTGCGTTAGTATTAACGTCCATCAGGACGACACTGAATGATGATGATGATGATGATTGATGATAATGATGATGATTGATGCTGATGATGATGCTGATGGTGATAATGATGATGGTGATAGTGATGATAATGATGATGATTTTGATTGACGATGAAGATAGTAACGATAATAATGATGGTTAATGATGGTGATGATAATGATGATGATCATAGTAGTGATAATGATGATGATTGATAATGATAATGATGATGATGATTGATAATGATAATGATGATAGGGATGATGATGTTAAAGGAGTATACGTACGGCACACTGCAAATCCATAGAATTTAAACTATTTGACTAATTATGAATTTGTGACATCACACAAGACGCCCTTTGATAATTACAAGAGAGAAACCTAAGGCATTTAGTGGAAGCCCCACATTTTCAAAGAAGCCTCTATTTAATGTTAAGGTGGTTTTTACACTCAAAAACTATTTGCTCACTTCATAGTTCTTTCTCATTTAATTCAGCAAACTTTCAAAATGACTAGTTCTAAAAAGTGATGCTTGGACCCAGGACCTTGTTCATGTTGTTACAATTACAGACAGCCACCAACCCAGCCCACTTAAGCCCATTTTTCCTTATCCCTTGATTTATTTTTTCTGTGATTTTCAAACAGTCTTGTTTTGCTTTCAAGTTTAAGAGATGTATTATTTGCACAGATACCACCTCTTCATGATTTCTAATACTGGTTGGGATAACATCCGAATTCATAAAAAATACTTATTTGTTTTTTAAAAGAAGATTAATAAGGACTTCTTGTATTATAATTCTTCTATGTTGAGGGTCTCTTAACAATATGATTCTCACAAAGTGTTTAGTGTAGACTTAATCACTCAGTTTACTTGTTTAGATTTTTATTCATGCTCACCAAGAGAATGGAATAGTGATGTAATACGATGGACGCTGAGATCTCAAGCTACGTACTTAGCATTATATAGACAATAATTTCCAGAAAATTGGCATAAATAGATCGCCCTTTCATCCACTTGTTTTGGTAGAAAAAAGTGAGGCTAATTATATTACAACGGTAGCATATTTGCCCGAGTAAAGAGACATACACCTGTATATGTCTTTAATCTAAAGAAATACTTATCCATGCGAGTTATTTTCATTACAAGTAATCCCTTTTGGACTAGCTTTCTTCAGCCCTGTTCAATCCAAATTGCCAAAGTAATTTTATCGCATTCCAGTCCCAATGTTGCCTGACTATCTGCATAGTAATTTTGAAACATTTTGCCGCGTTGACTGTGTTTCTTCAAAACTAGGGAGCAGCCGCCCCCTATCCCCTAAGCCTGTAATCTCATGTTTACTGTACATGCAATAACAATTTCTACTTTTTTCATTATCTTGTTACCATCGTTGCTGTCCTACATAAGCTTTATCCGCGTTGTATTACGTTAGTTTTTAGCCTATGGTTCATTTACCAATTTTAATGGCAAATTAATAAACTCCAAAACTACCTATTCACCAGGGAAATTACAATATTAAGCTACTTCTGAAATTACACGAAACTTAACATTCGGTTGCCGGTGATGTTTACTAATTGTGAAGAAAAATGATTGCTCTTAGGAACTTTTGCTTTGGTCAAGGCACTAGATATATTAGCTGCTTTCTACATTCCAAAGTTGTCATTTGTCATACCAAAAAGCTCTTGGCCTTCATACTACGTGAATTTAAAATACTGTGTTGCAGTTTAGGTCTACAGTGGTATGTAAATTGGTACCAGTCTCCATCAATTTTCATGCTCTGACTGTTGAATATAATGCCTAGGGTTTGGATATGTGCAGGTCAGTCGTCGTTGGGTACGTGATTTAATAAGAAAAACACACGAGCACAATGCTCTTTAAGATTATTGACCAAAGCTACTAACCTTTGTGTTTCATCCAAATTTTGCTCTGCTTGAGAAAGTTTACTCAGTATTTCAGCTAACATAGATTCTTTCTCGTCAATTAATTCCTGTAATTCGTCTACTTGCTTTAACAGATCATCTAGCTCCTCTTCAGCCTATTGGTAAAGTGAAAAGTATTGACTTTGGTTCTGTACAATAATAGAATGGGTACGGGTTAGCAAAGAGGCAAAAAACTTTAGAAATTGCAAAAAAAACGAATTATAAATCTTATTTACATTCCATTTGTAATGAGATCTCATCCGTTTATCTATCTATCTATCTATCTATCTATCTATCTATCTATCTATCTATCTATCTATCTATCTATCTATCTATCTATCCATCCATCGATCCATCCATCCATCCATCCATTCATCCATCCTCCATCCATCCATCTATTTACCATCCGTTCTTCCTCCCGTCCATTCAGTCATTGATTCATCCATCCATGCAACAGTCAATCAGCGGATAAACCAGCATTCTTGAACTGATCCATATGTGTACTGTTCCTTCGCTACAACTTTTCATAAACACTATCTGTATTGTAGCAAATATCTTAGCAATAAAGGAACTGGTCTTGGATTTACTTAACTATATTAGCTGTAACCTCCTACATTGCAGGAAAGGAAAAGAAAAGAGTTAACAAATCTTAAGGGGCCCTGCTAGTTTATTTCATGCAGTATTTTGAACGACAGTATAGATGTAATTGATGGCCAAATACAGCAATTAATTTCACGCAGGACTCGAATCAAACTCGAGGCAAATAACACCCTTTGGAGGAATCCATATGCAATTGATATGTGATGTTGATAAAGCATTATTTTGTGCATTCTCACGCCCAGACTATTCTTTTCATTGTCTGAATATAGACTATTTTCTCGCCTCATCATCAGTGCAATTACCTCACAATATGACAACCCTTCCTATCCTGAGGACCACCCACTTGCCAAACGGTTATCCTATCGATGATTTTAGAATAAATAGGAACAACCAGGAACGTCGACAAGACAAGA
>JANTCA010090756.1:0-13675 GCA_024741275.1 Chironex yamaguchii
ATGTAGACAAGGAAAAGACTTGGGAATGGTTGTCAAAATGTGATTTGAAAGTTGGTACCGAAGCCTTGATTTGTGCCACACAAGAGCAATCAATCAGAACAAATTATGTGAAGTATCACATTGATAAAACGGCTGAAAGCCATCTGTGTCGAATGTGTGGCCAAGCGGGTGAAAATATCCAACACACTGTAAGTGCATGCCAGGAATATGGACAGGAACATTCTTTATCATAATACTTGCTGGAAGACAGACATCATAATTCTAACATTGGTCCACTCTCGTGTAAATAAGGTTAGGAATGAATTGTGCTATATATCAATTGTAGTTACATTTATATATATTAATATCAGTAAAAGATAAACTTTCTAATAGGCTGACTGTCATTCATTTGATTCCTTATGAAACATTTGGCTTTTATAGTTTACATAGTCATCTTAAGACACCTGGAAGTTTCATTAACTTTACAATACCTACCCATTCCTGTTCCTGTGGGGTCTCCACCTTGACATATGAAACCTTGGGGGACAGAAAAGATAAAGACAATAAAGTGTATTGCATTCCAACAGATATCTGTAATCATTTTTAGCAACTAATAAAATTAGTTGATTAGTATAATGATAGTGATAATGGTAGCCAAAGTACCAAAGAAGGATAAAAAACATAAAAATGAAAATATATATAACTTCCTATAACAAATATTCCACAGTACATATACCTTTAACTATCCTGTGAAAAATTGTCTCATCATAATATCCTTCCATACAGAGCTGGACGAAATTCCTGCATGCTTTTGGTGCCTCCTTGGACCATAGCTCAATATCAATATCACCAACTGATGTTTCCAACAGCACCTTTAGAATAGGAGATGAAAGAGAAAGACAAACGTTTTTTATACTGCTGATCTTGTTATCATTGACCCACTCTACGAAGTAATTGAAGAGGAAGCTTGCTATGTACAGGATAAGTCTAACATCAAAAGGTGTGTATTTTAACACGAAGAAAACGAAAATTGATCATTGCTAACACTGCTACAATGAACATCAGAAGACTGGTTAATGGCCTTGTAAAGTCTGTTGCAAGGGCATTGGTAACAGCTCTGTCAACTGCTTACTGGAAGGCACTAAGTTAATAAGCAGTGCCCAGCTCCATGGTAGATTGAAAGAGGGGGACAGTTCTGTGTTACAGAAACCTTAACCCAGCTTTGCCTCTAGCAAACTTCATGGTTGATGGTGTCAATTTTTAAAGTGGCTCAGCTATCTTGGTGATGTGGTAGCATGTAATGGAGAGTACACAGATGCCATCACAGCCAGGATACAATATGCTTGGAAGGAGTTTAGAAAGGCTATCCTAAATACTCACTACTTAAGGGATAATCTGTCATATCACAAGGGCGTATTTTCATTACAAGAAGCTTTAATCCATGCTAATGAGCCCTCAGCAGTTACAACTGTTGGCATAAATAGACAGATCAGGAATGACAGTGCTATGGTACAAGGACTTGTTCACTAAAGGTCATGGTTGACCTGAGAGCTTGTCTTCACATCTTCTCCCTGAAAGATGCTCTGAGGCCTAAAAGGTTGAGATAATGTGGACAAAGATGATGGAGAAAGTCCTTTGACAAAAACTAGTTCAACTGTCCTGCTGACCTAACAGCCCTTTCAATTGAAGTATAAATTATGAATCTCTGGAAACACCCCAAGGCTGTGGCATCCTTTCTTAGACTGCCAGAAAGTGACCAATAATTAAGCGTCCATAACAACGATAACACTAGCAACAACAAGAAGACCTTTGGCAACACAAAATGTTGCCCTTTGATGTTGAAGGAAATAGCGTGGTTGTGCAAACAAGCATTGGCAGGACAATATTCAAGCTGACCTACATTCCAAAAATCTTGGCACATTTGTTACTGACTGGGATGCTTTGAGACCAGCCATCAATAACACCACATATATGACAAGAAGACATTCAAAAGCAAAATTGTCAATGAGCAATTATGTTACTAATATTTTCAGAACCAGCAGGTCACAAGAAGCAACACTGGTCAAGGTCTTAGCAATATATTTCATAATAACTGACAATTTCAACAGTAACAGCAAGCATTTCTATGATGTAGTAGACATTTTTCAAAGTAGCAAGTGAGTTATACTGAACATTTTTCACGCAGATTCACAGTGACCCAGGGAGAGTGAGAAGAATGATAAAAGGTGCATGCACGTTCTTCCAGGTGAATGTGTCTTCAAATTGTTGTGTTTTGTTATGTTCTGTTTTATTAAGTTATTGTTCTTATTAATCTACCTCTTTTTGATGTCAACCATTTGTTCATGTAGACCTCAATGTAAAGGATGGTTTCAAGTTAGCTAGTCAGTTCTGTGTTATAGCTATTCATATGGAGTAGTATTATTGTGTCTTCTCTCTTTATTCATTACTTGTTATGTAAGGACAAACGTAACACAAACATGAGGCACAATTAAAGCCCCAAATTAACCTCCCAGTGTGTATCCCATATTAATGGGGTGGCTGTATTAACAAGGAAGGGTCAAATTTCGGAGTTTTAAGGGTAGAAATTAATAATACCATCCTAAGCAACTGTTCTCTTTAATAGACATCTGGATATGTTGATACAGTTATCAAAAATGTGTTAAATAACAGTTGAGTTGTGTTACACTTTTGCTCAGTAATATATGTTGTTACACTCTTGAAGATGGCATGCAACTGAGAGTTCTACTTCTTCATGTGCTGCTTATGATTTAAACAGTAGTGAAGTTGTAGTACCATCATGGGTGACAGGTTATCATCAGTACAAAGACAACTGGAAAATTGAGATTGGGGAAATCATGAACTTTAGAGCAAGCCAAAAAATAGGTAAAACAAGAATGCAATTGCAGTTGCCAAAAATGGAGAGGTAGTTGACCATATACCATGGGAACTAGCAAAGAACAGGGATTGTTTGTCATTTACTAAAACAAACAGGATGCACAGCAGATGTGAGTATTGTTGGAAAAGCTAAATATCAAGGTGGCAGATACAGCATGGAAGTCCCTTGCATTTACAAATCTACAGGACAAGAGAAAGATGCTAAGCTTCTAAAAAGCCTACTTGGTACAGATAACAATCTCTCTGCAAGACCCACACACCAACAGATGGAAGCCTGATATTAAAATGAACAAAAGAGCAAGAAACTAGAGGGAAAAAACAAGCAAGCAACTTTTGAAATGAAAAGTTCCTTTGCAAAATGAATGAGATTATTTTGATTTTATTACAGTTTGGCTAAATACAAATGGCCATATTAACGGGGTGGAGTTATAAAGAATCCTGCTGTTTGGGATTGCAAAATGTGGCTGCTGGTCATTTTAATGGGAAGCCTCATTAATGGGGTTTTTTATGAGACTATGTATGGCTGTTCTTTTGGGCCAAACAAATGTGGCCATCATAATGAAAAGGCCATAAAAACAAGGTGATCCTATTAACAAAAAGGCCATACAATGGGATTCTATTGTACTAACTAGGACCCTCTGGCAGCTTGGACCAGCTGAACTCAAGGGCATGAGGTAAAGCTTTACGTAGCCTTTTGTCTCAATAGGAATAACAAGCACCGTTAATTTTTGTGTTTGTTGCTTCAGACAATTTGGTTATCATATGTCAAATACCAGGTACCAAACTTCACATAGGTACACAGGTTACAGAACTTAGTTTAACAAAAGATGACTCACTTAGCAGAGCTCACACATTCCGTCAACACTGCCAACAAACTGACGTTTGAGGGTAATTCAAGTGAGAACGCAAGTTTCATTGCATATGTAGAAACTTATGTGAAGCCAAATGTTACCAACCACAGGCAACGTCTACCTATTCTCTGTGACTATTGTTCCCGGTATGGCTCATGATGCTATTTCGTACTTGAAACAATGTGCAAACGCTCACAGTGCATGTATTTAAGCTAAAGACACACTGAAAGAGTTGTTGGGTGTAAACACCAAATTGTGCTTGCTGTCATCGAAGACCACGTTAATAGGCTTATGACTAAATCGAACAACTTTGCAGGCTTGAAGCAGCTTGTTATTAGCCTTACGAAAGCACAAGTCACTTTGTCAGAATATGGAGCAGCTGATGAACTGATGTTGACAGATTAACTTGTTAGCATTTACCATCGATTGCCAAAGCTGATTCAAAACAAATGGAATGATAAACGTTTTGAGCGGCAAGAAAAGGGCAAAAGGACTCACTTTAAGCATAAGACAAGGCTCATCGAGATGTCCAATCTCGAGATAACAAATTTGCTGGTTCTCAGTATCACAGCCAACAATCTCCAAGCACAGGCAGGAATGTGCCAAGACCTGTGCCTTAGCGAACACCAGGCAACCCTGCATTTATAACCAGTGAGGGTGCTAGATGTCTGATGTGTAAAAGTAGCCACTATCTTCACCAGTGTCCAGATCTTCTGTCATCTCTTCATTTTGGGAAAAATCCCAGCAAGTGCAGGAGGAAAAGTCTCTATAAGCAGTGCAGTGGAAAACATAATGACATGCTACATAATCCCAACTTCAAGCTGAGGGTGACAGCAGCAAGAAATTCAGATAATGTCAGCTCCTTGAATGGTGGTAGCAGTGCGTACCATAGAAATGGTAACAGCAATAATGACGGCATTTCTAATGCCAATGGCAACACAGTTTACAGCATTACAGAGCAGCACAAGAAAACTGCTGTTGTGTCATGTATAGCAGTTATAGTTGAAGGCCAAGATGCTTTTTACAAGTGTAAAGCTGTTACTGATCAAAAGTCTTCAGTCAATTTACATTCAGAGCATCTTGCTGGAAGGCTTAAGTTACCTACAGAAATGAACAAAACCACATCAAATGTAGCCACTGGTAGTTATGTTGCTGAAGATGATAAAATTCAATGTAACAATGTGTTCTCTAGTAATATGGAAAAAGATGTTAATGTTCATGATGTGCTCACTGCTAAATCTATCCCATTATTGGTCAACACATTGTTTACAAAAGCTGATACTGATGGTCTTGACCATTAGAAAGGCACTACCATTCCAAGTTCTATTGCAGATGAAATTGACTTACTTATAGGTTCTGGTGTTCAAAAGGCCTTTCATCAATTTGAAGAGAGAAGGGGTCCCGATGATGAGATTTAAGCAGTTAGGCTCACTCTAGGATGGGACTTGGTTGGTCCGAAATGTCTGGAATCCAATCAAGCATTAGTCTAGGACTTAAATACAGTTTTTACTTCATACTTCATACTTCAAGGATTGTTCTTTGGTTCAAAGGTTGGTCCTTCTATTAAAGATGAACAAGCTCTGCGTCTAGTGGGAAATTCAGTGTCAAATTTCATTCTTTACCATCCTGCGTGGCATCCCAAGAAAGGTTCTCTTAGAATTGTCTGTGATAGCGCTGCTTCTCTCAATGACTTTTGTGTTTGAAGGTCCAGATCTTTTGAATTCATTGGTTGATGTCTTGATTTGATTCTGAAGGTTCCAGTGTGCCATCATGTCAGATAATCAAAAGATGTACTTGAACGTGAAAGATGCTCAAATGATAGGGGTACTCCTAGAATTCTATGGAACCAGCTGAGTACCGTGCAGCTGTTCATATTTATGGGGCTGAGTCTTCTGGATTTGTCTCCAATTACTGCATCCAAAAGCTTGCTCAAGAATGTGGCGATTCTTTGGTTACTGATGTTCTACTGAACGATCTGTATGTTGATGATCAGGCTTCATCTCTTGAAAGCAAAGATGATACTGTTTCTTTGGTGACAAAAATGCAAAGTGTTCTTAAAGGTGGAGACTTTCATCTCACTAAATTTGTCTCCAATTCTAATGTTGTTCTGAATTCTTTGCTTCCATTTCTGTGCAGAAGGTCAATCAACTTCTAACAAGGATGAGTAAGAATATTCTGCATTAGGACTCAAATGGAAGGTACAAAGTGACAAGTTAATTTTTCCATGGACAACCGTTAACACTGATATGGTACCAACTTGTCGAGTATTGCTCGAACGTATGACATTGGCATTATCAGTCTGGTCTCACTTCCAGTAAAAATTCAAGAAAAAACTTCGCTTGACTGGAATGGATGTGACTAGGACATAGGTGACTGTTGGAAGGACTTTTGCAATGTCACGAGTCAAGTTGTCTTTTCCCAGATGTTAGAAACCATGCATTACTGAGTTCAGTCAACAGTTACATGTCTCACTTCATGGACTCAGCGATGCTAGCAATGTTGGATATTCCACTGTGGTGTACATAAGACAAACTTTTAGCAACGGGAAAACTGTGGTGTCATTCAAGTTCGGGTTGTTCCAAAGTTCAAAGGTCAAGTTCCTATGAGTACTGTCCCGAAGTTACAACTTCATGCTGCAGCTTTATTAGCAAAATTGATGGACAGGGTTAAGGGATACATTGCAATGTCTATTAATGAAATTGTTTACTGGTGTGATAGGCTGTGTTTAGTTGTTTTGCTTTGATTGAGAAGTGCTTTCCTGTGTATTGGGCTAATCGATTCGCTGTCATTCATGGATTGACTAGGATAGATCAATGGAGATATGTTCCTACAAAGTGCAATTCTGCTGACATTGCTTCTAGGGGAATCACAAGTAAAGTTTTTAAAACCAAATTCAAATGTGGATTAATGGACCAAGCTTTCTGCTTCTTGAACAAGGCCAATGGCCTGAGGTCAGTCATATTACACCAGCACGTGAGGCAGTGTGTTTAGTACGTGAAAAGTTTCCTGATTGTGACATAAAGGGTTCAGGCATTCTTAAATGACTGATTCAGTATTATTCTGATCTCCCTAAGTTGCTGCAAATCATAGCTAGTCTGATGAGATTCATCAATGGGAATCCAATAGGAACGATTTGACTGTTGATGATTTACAAAGCGCTAAATTAGCAGTTATTCGTTTTGAACAGAGATTGCTTGTTTCATCCAAATTCACAGTCGTTTAGCTGGCATGAACCACATTCCCTTTGATGAAAGGTTTCCTATCATTCTTGGAAAAGATTCTCATTTGACCAAATGTATCATCCAAGATGTGCATTTAAGATTACCTCACATGGGTTTCGATTCATGTTCTAACTCAGCTCAAGAGAACTTATTGGATTATTGGTCGTAAAAATACTGTTTGAAGTTCTGTTTCTCACTGTCAAAAGTGTAAGGAGGAAAATGCTTGTCCTTTAGAACAGAAAATGTGTGAACTTCCAGAAGAGTGAGGAAAGGTTTCTTATCCATTCCAATATCTTAGTTTGGATTATTTTGATCCATTTTATTGCAAACTCTGGAGGCAATGCTTTAAACGTTATGGTTGTATTCTTGTATGTGTGGCTAATAGGGCAGTTCATATCAAGTGTGTTAACTTGCTTGGAAGTAGTGCTTTTCTCTGTGCTCTAACATGATTCAATAGTAGGAGAGGAAAACCACAAAAGCCGTATTCTGACAATGTAACTACATTTCATGGGGCTCAAGATGAGTTGAAAGACATAGTTAGTTTGCTGGATGAAGCTGGGAAGGGACTTTCTTTATCTGATGAGTTTCAATGGAACTTCCATACATCACATTGTTCTCATCATGCAGGACATTACTAAAGGTTTATTAGAAGTTGTTGTTGTGTTTTGTGCACAGTGACAATGGAGCAAGAAGTGTCTGAGGACAATCTGACCACTTTTCTGTGCGAAGCTGAACGTGATCTTAATAGGCCATTAACTACAGTTTTTGAGGATCCAAGCGATGAAACTCCTTTGACTCCTAGTTTGATTTTTTGTTGCGTGGAAATGATTCCAATTCACTGTTTGAATCCTCTAAGCATCCTGGTCAGTATCACAAACAGGCACAATTCTTGGCTGACATTTTTTGAAAAGGTGGCTACATGAATATGTTCCATCTTTGCAACTGAAAGGGTTTTCTGAGAAGCGAAACTTGAAGATTAAACATTTAGTTCTCATGAATGGTGAAGGATATCCAAGGGGACAGTGGCCATTAGCTCATATTGTAGATGCCATTCCAAACAGATGGTTTAGTTAGAAAGGTCACAATTAAGGATAAAAATGGCTTAAAATTTCGACCAACTACCAAGTTAGCTTTGATACATGTAACTGTATTCTATGTTTTCAGTTTAGTAAACCTGTATGTATGTGTGTGTGTGTTAAAAGCTTGGGGTGTTCTGTTATAACTTTGGACTATATTTACCAAATGTAAAAGGATATTTTAATGATTTAATCTAAACAATCCTTGTGTTCTTAAAGTTAAAGAAACATTTAGTATTTGGTCAATGGTATTGTTTCTTAAGATTTCTATTCATCAATGAAATGTTATGTTTTGTGTCATGATACATAATTGTTAAAGAAACTCTGTCACATGTGAGTAAAATTATAGTGATCATTCATGACTGTTAATTGACTCTTATGGACTGTTATTTCATTTAATGTTGAAACAATCTGTTTTCAGTAAACAGTTTTTTTGGTTAAAGGTACTCGACCAAGTTTGTATGTAAAGCAAGCGAATGTAAAGTTAAATATGTTATGTTAAAGCACCCTTTTCCATGTATTAGTGTCCTAATAATCCGGTGCTTATCAACTACGATTTTTTTGTTAAAGTCATACATTCAGGACGTTATAAGTTAAGATTCAATTCGTTCGATACTGTATGTTCTTTTTCCATTAGGGCTCAAACTATGATTCACGTAATTCGCTTATGTGTTGGAGTTGCATTCTTCCTTATGGTGTAATCAATGGTGTAACGTCATGAAAAATGTTATGCTAAACGTTATAAACATACACGACTTGTGTCTATCACTGTATCATTTGATATCTTGATACAATATTACCAGTCCTTTTCATTGGTTTATGGTTTTGCATTTTATGGGGCATGCAAGGGACGCGTCATCCAAGTCTCCACCATGCTTTGAACATAACATACTACGTTGATCCGTGGGTTTTGAAAATCATACTGGACAACGTCCATGTACACCATGAAGAGTCTATATTGTGGTCACTGCTATCTGGTTATGCTTGGATAAAAAAAAAGAGGTTAGAGGATCACCCTCGTTGGATACTCGACTCAAACCGAAAACATGATCCAGCTTCTTAGCGCTGTGTTGTTAATTCGGAGCAGTTGGGTGTACCCTTGCTGTTCATAATTCATTCACATAAACCATACTTGATTTCTGTTTAACTTTAACAAATTCCGTCTTTGATCTAATTTCTAAATCACGACTTCGTTGTCAGCCTATCTTACCAGATTCCTAGTATCGACATTTAACAATAACTTCAATAAGAACAGTACATACCTTCCCATTGGTTGGGGGCTCCTGGATATAAATATTGCTCATTTTCACTTAGAAACTTAGTCTTTTTGCTATATACAGGATCACAATCGTCTAAGTTATCATAACAACACCATCGAACATACAAAACACAACCCTTAACATGCCCCTCTGTGGAACGTCTTCAGTTCGAGGCTATGGAGCAAAAGCTAAAAAATACCTTAAGCGTCCTATTTTGCCCATCTGTTTTATAAAGCAGGTTTTTATTTAATATACAGTGGACAGGAGAGCAAAAAACAGACCTTCTAAAATTTTTAGGGGACTATGTCAATTGTCACCCACAACGGGCATCTGTACCCATGTAGATGGTTTTTTGTCCTGAGCATGATTTGGCGACAATATCAAAGAAACCGCCTTGCCAAGTTCAGCACCTCCATGTGCCCCAGGTGCTCTATTTTCTGATATCTTTTGTTTCACTTATCCTTGCTGCAAGAGGAGTAAGACAACGATGCATCATTTCCCCCTTGCTTTTTAATTTCTACACAGAACACATTATGAAGGAGAGCAACATTGAAAATGGAGGAATTGAAGTTGGTGGCAGACGAATTACACATCTGTGGATGATACAGTTCTGATAGCTGTGAGCGCTAACATTCTAAGTAAGTAATTAGCAACTACGGGCTGAAACTAAGTATGGGAAAAACTAAAGTGATGGCCATAAAGAAGACTGCTAAAGTTGGCGGCATGGCTGGTTAAAATATTAACAGGTAACCAAAGAGTAGAAAAATTGGATCACTTCACGTATCCTGGGAGCTATACTACAAAACAATGTAAAAAGCATCCATGAAATAAGAATTGTACGTTGTACAATTAAGCAATTTGTCACAGACAAAAGCATTAATCTAGAAACAAGAAAGAGAATACTCAACTGCTGTGTATGATCTGTATTACTTTATGGAGCAAATAACCTGGACTCTGAACACACACACACACGCTGAAGACTGAGCAGCTTTGAACTGTGGTGTTACAGAAGAATGCTAAGGATTGGATGGACGAGAAAGATCCCAGACAAGAAGGTGCTGGGGATGGATAGGGACGAAGGAAAGTAGCTGGACATAATCTAGGAGAGGAAATTAGGTTATATTGGGCATGGGATGTATACAGAGAGAGGTGCTGTTGGACAAATTGCAAGGACGAAGGAGTCAAGGCAGACAGAGAAGAGCTTGGTTAGAAGGTAAAGAATTGAGTGACCATTCATTCTTTGAGTTGGGTGAGAAGATCAGGGACAGCCATTTTTCGGAGGAAGCTGGCGCACGAATGATGTGACTTAAAGAAGATCCTTGCTGTCATCATGAATTAAATCTTCTCTACAAATGCATGTAAAATATTGAAGGTGACATTTTTTAAAATGAAACTAAATAATGTGACAGGAACTTGTATATATTTGTTTTTAATGACTTATAACAGATCATGAGTTGTTGGACTGACAGCAGTTGATGGATGCTGCTGCTATAAATTTGGAACATTCCAAGTCTGAGACCTCTTATGACACGATTGTTAACCACTACATCATCAAAATTATTCGCTGCAAACAACGTTTAGGTAGCCAAGAAGTCAGAGCAGAGGATACATTCCTGAATGCTTTCTGGCTTTACATTAATTCGTCCTTAAAGTGAAGTGTCTGTATAACTTGTAATATGCTGCTTCAGTAAGACCGGAAGTCCTCTCTATTGTTGTCTTAGAACGATTTTCGTTAACTTGTCAACAAAATACCTTGCTCTCTTGACAATTTCTGAAAAGCACAACACAAAGCACAAGTATATAAATGGGTGGTTATTATTCAATTGCAGTTGGTATTCCCGGTATGAACATGTGAAAATGCCCAGGACCATAGATCATTGATTTACAAATCCGATAATCCATGGATTATAGGTCTGCGATTTTTAATCAACCCATATCCAAGAGAGGGTCCAAAAAGTGAAGTATAAATTTCAATTGATTTACTTTGAATACTTTATATAAATACTCTGCTCTGCAACTTTTTCGTAATAGATTTCTCTAATAATTCCACTATATTTGGAATTTCTATTGAGTCGTACACAGATCTTTTTTGCGGAGACCATAAGTCGTGCCACTCGACTATACACTTGCGCCATGCCTCCTTGTGTAGTACCAGTGACATCAGTCGTACTAGTGACATACCACGAGTTTCAAAAACCAAGAATGTTTATCAACCTTTGGACAATCTTTCAATCTGCAGTTTGTTCAATTACAAAGTAGTATGCAGTTGGCCTCGAGGTAGCAGGCGTATTGATATAAATGTACAATGTCTTGCTAGTAGCTTCTCCTTTAAAGCGGTTTCTAGTATTGAGTTTCATCAGGATCTAGGCAAATATAAGCCTCTCACAATTTGAAGCATTGAGTTTGCACACCAGAACTCTGGCTAAAGCCTTTTTGTCTACATTGGTAGTCATGAGATGATGTACACAGTCCTTGCTGTACTAAGTCTTTTGTCTTTTAAGAGGGTTGCGGAGGTATCCGTACGACTTTGCTGCAAATTTTCATATATTGCTAAGTAAGGAGACACAAATCAACATCGGGTGCAACTGTGGCATGCATCTCACGGAGGGCATCTTCATCAGATTCCAAGTCTAAAAAAGGTCGAAAAGTAATTTGTCGTGAAAAGAAAGTATCATCTTCTTCAGCCTTTTCGTGCTCAGCCTCAATCGGAAAAGTGAGAAACAGCTTTGCATTGTTTTTTGAGATAATTTAGCACATTATATTCTACGGTACCCTTAACACTCACCATTTAGAAAGTGTCATCGGCTATTATTCCTGACTTCCTCTTGTTTGATTCAACAATTTAAAAATTAACATCGTATCTTAAAGGCAACGACAAAATGTTTAAAATTTCTTGAAAATGTGCAATTATATATAAAACCTTTTCAAATAAACCCTGGATCGTCAATCTGTGGCATTTGTTGGTTTTTGTAAGACATCTGGGATCGTACATCCATTGATGTAAGAATTTGGCGTTTTTAGCGTTCTCAGGGTTTGTCTGCTAAATTTTTTCAAAACACTTCAACAAAAGATACTTTTCTATGTAGTGCCAACTGTTACTTTTTCATGTCACGGTTTAAGAACACATTGTTTCAGTTATAGACTTTTAAAGTATTGTACATACCATCATCCGTCGTGCAGTTTCCACGTGAATGAGACAGCAAACATGGTTGCCTTCTGGCTTAGAGCGAATCGTCAAATTTTGCAATGCAAGTGTCTGATCAACCGTGGAACACCGGTAAGTCGATTAAAAATGCATCACGGATGTTATGGGCTATGTAACTTTAACAGTCAAATGCGATATTGCAATATAACATTGCCGTATATTGACACTTTTAGGAAAATTACGTATTAACGAGAAAGTTTGATAACTTAAGCGAGAACCTGCCTTAGTCATTATGGGTCTATCCTCCTATCCAATCAATATCCAAAAAACCATGTGTTTAACAAATGTTAACTAAAAGCAATGCTCTAATGTAAATTCCAGACGTGACATCTCTTTAAAGGCAGTATTTTCATGTGGCTGCCAACAATGATGATGTCCACTGTTCTTTATCTATCTGGTTTAGTCAGCACGTTTTCTAATTTCGTTTGGCTTTGATCCTTAAAAATGACTATAGCAGAAGAATGATTAGAATTTGAAGTTTTCTAATGACAGAATCTTTCAGTTGCACTGATGATGTGCAGAGAGGCAGGTCAGGAGTCCTTATATATTGGCCTCTCCTTGCTCTGACACAGCAGTCATGATCTGCACAAAATTGCTACAGTGGCCATGCAGAAAGCTTCTCGTGCTCCTTCCCAACTACTCTTGTTTTAAGATAAAAGTCAAGAATCGATAGCTGAATTATCCAGGCTTATGGCACTGGCAGTTTGAAAGTGATATGCAAGACCTATCATGGTGCAATCATGTGCAGAAGTTGTAAATTTTGAGTACATTTCCTTAGGAGGTTTTCTCCATACAACTTTCTTAAAGAAAGGCTAACGCACCGTCCTTAATTTAAATATAATTTCAAGGTGGTTTGGAAAAAAATTTAATTTCCCAAACATGTTTATATTTACAGTGATTTACAAAAGCATGTAGATGGACATGAAAAGAAATTGTCTTTCTGCAGCTTCAAAAGAATGGCCAAATTCCAGAGTCTTTGAGAAATTTTTATGCAATAAGGGAATATACTAACAAATTGTCTTTGAGTTGAATAAATGTTACATTAGCCAACACTGAATGTGCAAAATAATGCAGTCTGTGCCAGGTTGTCTGATTACTTTCATTGTAAAGTGCATATTTGAACAATCTTTTTGTGGTACAAAACTTGAAAATCGCCTTGAAAATTTGCGACATTGTGCTAAAATCATAC
>JANTCA010090757.1:0-13673 GCA_024741275.1 Chironex yamaguchii
CAAAAAACCCCAAAAGAATAACCCTCTTAAGCAAAAACGCAAGCATGTTGTCAATACTGTCCCTTGCTAAAAGTCTACTAACAAATCGTCAGTCAGTTGATGGAAGCCGGGGGTTGAGTATCATTGTTACTAAGTTTACTTCACACTGGTTTGCACTTTGGGCAAAAGTTAGGCAACCCGTATAGAATACGTGTTGAATGGTCGAGGGTCTTAGTAAATAATACACTGAAATAAACCGGAGGAGCGCTCAAAAGTTTAATCTACACTCGTTATTGATAAGTGTCAAAAACTAGGCTAAGGTTTTGAAGTTGCATTACTCAGTCCTAACGGACAGTAAGAACGGCTATGAAAAAGTGATTGACAGCAATGCAAAGGGTCAGGATGTTGGTGTTTACAAAAAAAACGTGGACGGCGCTAATCACAAACGAGAACGTACTACAACACTTAATATAAATCAGGTGCAATTGGACTTTTGTCAACTTTTTTATACCATAGATCAGAAAAAGAGAACCTGGTAGATTCTGGTATCACGGAGGGACATACAAGTTGACACAACAGTAGAAAATCTCCAGACACGAGGCCAGCGCTATCATAATGTCAGCGAAACGTTCGCCATAGCACATGCCGAACCGAGATAGTCAACTGCAACAAAGATAAATAAACAGTGCCATTACCAAGCTGAAGAATGAAACAAAATGATATAAGAAAATAAGAACTTGGGAAATTATTGATATATTTGCTATACAAACAAAATTTAATAAACTTTAAACATATCGAACACCAGCGATCACCATATTTTGAAATAAATGTTCTACAAAGTGAGTCCAAGTATACATTATTGTACTCACTGACTTTAACAAAGGTAAACCAAGGAACACGAAGAGTGTATTTGCCTTCTATGAAATGGCTTACTGAAACAATTCTGATCTCAAAATGTTAATACAAATACAATAGTCATACCGTAATTTGTGCCATATGACCACCTGATACCTATAAATAGCACAATACACATATTACCCATACTTGCAACAATAACGAATATTGAACTTTGACAAGATGCAATTGCCGCAATCTGGGACCAGGAGGCCGACTTGTGTAAATACTCAATAGGCTATCTTCACGACCAAAACTGGGAAATGCGCTTAGTTCAAGTAAAAAACGTACCTACAAAATGCCTTCTAATAACAACTTCGCAGAGTTTCGACCCTTACATTACTCGACAAAGTTTTCCCCTTGAATCAATGTCTACACGAAGAGTTCAAATTGATTTTGTGATTTCTGCAATACCATAGCTATGTGTTCCATGAACATAGGGCCTGTCCGCACCAAAAACAGGGCAAAATTTTACAAACAAGATAAATATCACACAAATTAGACAAACTTTGTCAGGTTTTACCAAATGCTAAGTGCTGCTCGAGGCTCTATGATGGCACCTCTGACGGCAGGGTCAAATTCTGAAAACATGTAATACATACAAATTTTGTTGTTCGCACTGTACAAATTAAAAAATTCCCAAACAAACATGTGCCATCTTTAGAGATATAACAACAGTGGATTAGCTTGACCATGTTTCTAGCTTCAGTGCGAACGGGCAAATTCCTAACGTACTAGGAAGATATTTAAAGATGCAAAATGGCCGAAACTGTTTACTTTGCGGTTCGAGTTAACAATATTTCGCAATTCCAGCAAAAACAATAAGGAAAGAAAGAGTACATGCTTTAGATAACAGCAACCAAAATATCGGGGACTTGCTTGCTAATCGAGGAACTGCATCAATAGAAGATACAAAAAACCCTAACAAATATTACTGCCTTGAAAACTTGTGACAATGCACTAAAATCATTTATCATGCAGCTTGCTTTATCCCATTGGCAATGCGAAAAATTGCGAGAGAAAGATTCCAGAAGTCTGTCAATCAAATCTTCATGGAAAACTCTAAACTCTGTTTCAGTAAACAAAACTTTCTGAAATAAAATGTAATGCAGTTTCCTGAAGTTCTTAAAATGACCACAGTACATCAGCAAAATACACAGCAAACATCAAGAGAATTGCTCAAAAACGTTAACCTTCTTGTTGTCACAATTGTGCGAGTGCAACAATCTGATATCAGTAATGCTTTTAGAAGACTCTACTGTACTGTACGAAAACCACAATTTCGCCTTCAAAACGTGTGACACTGCACTACAAACATACTTAAAAGTATTTCTTTCTTACACTCCTCAGAATATGAATCGTCAGAAAGGCAAGTATAGGTATATGGTAACCATTTTGAGATACAATGGATAGAAACTAGCCAGTCAGAAACAATAAGAAATAAGGCAAAAAGGAAATTGAAAAAATACATTTGCCACCATTAAAACAGAGTGTGATTGTGACACGTTTTGCCATACTCTTAAGCCAATTACGCCCAACACTCAAATTTAGCAGAGCAAAGGAAGACGATAGTTTGTTCTAATTTTTTGATGTTTTGGTTCAAAAACCTCTAGCAATGTTCATCACAATACATCAAAAAGCCACTTGTACTAGCCTCAACAGCCCCTGGGATTCTTTCTGTCCAATAAGAAGAAAATCAACCTCACTAGAAAACTTGTGCATAGAGCTATCGGTATTTGTATCAAATCTATGCTGAATTCGCAGCTGGGGGAAATAACGTTTATTCTTCTTCACAAACAGGATGACGTTGTTTCTACAAATTTTGCGACAAGTCATCGATTTGCAGACAAAAAACGTTTGGCCCTCAAAAAAGCCCTATCTACCTACAATGCCCTTGCTTCTGATTGGCTAGTTTTTATGATTCTCATAAATGGCTACTCATACTTTGAAAAGTGTTAGATAAAAAGCTTTAGAGTATACTTTTAGCGCAACATCGAAATTTCTCAAGCGGATTTTCAAGTTTTGTAAAAAGACTTCACACAGTACAACTACGTGGGCATCAGGAATCGAAGATGGCATTTGTGTGGAAACACGGCTTTCAATATACGTTTTATCCACCTCAAGTAACATTCTTGAGGAAGAAAAGCTGCCGTGTCAGTGGAATATCAACTTAACACGGCTTAGTTGTTTCCAGATGAATGATCATCTGCGATAAAGTAAAAGATGTATAGCCCTACTATAACATCTATGTTGATACACAAGCCCAACTATTAAAATTACTCTAATGAGCCAAATCCTTCTAGTCGAGTTAACGTGAGTTCCGGTTAGAAGGGGATAAACAAAGTCGATTGTCATCCACTATTGCCAGGCCAAATGAGACGTACCTAGGAAGCCTGGTTGAAGTACGCATTAAGTGGCACAAACACCTTACGAAATTGGCAAAATGTTCCTAACTCTGACATGTAGAGGTTGCTTGAATACAAATATAATAAGCAAAATTGACCAATACCCTGAGATATTTCAGCGTGCGTGGGTAACAATAGAGCTGACAATACAAAACAATGGATGACAATACAGCTGGGAGGATACAATTCACATATAATTGCAACATTGAAACATAAAATGGATAAAAGTATCAACATGTTCGTAGGATAACACCAGTTTTCAACCCGAAGTCAATCAGATGTCTATTGGAAACTCGTCATCAAACCAAACTAATGCGAAATAAAAAACACTGCATTGAATCTTCCCAAATTGTATCATTCATCACTTACTACACCGAGCACTGAATGAGGAACAATAGAAAATGCCCAGCCACTTAATGAGTGTAATGTATTATTTAAGTCTAAATTCTGAACATCGTACACCGAAGTGCTTAATCCCGAGCACTGCATAAAGTTCTTAAGAATCAGTTGTAGAACATTGGGAATATTTAGCACTTTCGGCCAACAACATTGGTTCTTTGAAATTGAGAGTAACTTTTGTTATCTGGTTGCAAAATATATGATCAGCGCAATAATCAGCAAAGCAACCAAAACACATATGCCTATCATAATCTTTTTCTGTGAAATAAAACAAACAAAAAGAACACATGAGTTACACGAGAAAGCATCTTAATGTTTTGGATACCAGAAGTCAAAATGGTTTTAAAGGAACTACTACAAAACGCTGATAAACATGTTCTTAATCAACAAAAGTGAATACCTTGTTTCATACAGCTATCTGTCACTTAGACAATACTCATTCGTGGCTTACACAAACTACTTCGGTCGCGTGATCAAGGCCTTGTAGGTCAAAAATTTGCGGATGGATCGTTCTCTTCTCCCAAACGGCAGTAAAGTTAAAATTTTGTGTCAAACAAAACTCTTTATAGTTTAAACAACACTGCTTTGCTAGTTTAAACATTTTGTGACGACGCATCTATTTGAGCAATAATGTAAGCAAGCAATGTGTGCCGTACGATGCCTTACCTCGACCTGGCCACTTTTTGTTTTATATATCAACGGTCATGCATAGTTATTGAATATAATATTCTCCTAAACTTTAACAGAAATCACTACCTAACTCTAACAATCATGCCGTAGAACAGAACCACTGCTCTACGTACATTTATCCTCTGAATCATATATTTAAAAAGGCAGGCCCTTCTCCTCGTCACTTAGTAAGATGCCCGCATTTCATTAGACAATGCATTAATTTTACTCTATTCGTACTTACTCTTCGCGCTTTGCTTTGGTATCTAACAGCTTTTTTGGTATCAGAGACACCCTTTTGGACATATTCCATTGCCTGGTCTACATTGTACTCTATTCTGTTAATCATATCGCCCTTACAATAAAAAGAGATTACATATTCTGAGATCAAAAGTAACCAAATCCATACAATAATAATATCAGTTGAAAAAACACCATTTAGTCATGTCATAAGAAAAGTTTTTCGACCACATTTCATATTAAAAGCAACAAGTAGCACCTATGACGTCAAATAAGGACAAGAAAATGTAACTAAATCCACGATAAATACGGCAAGACATGAAACAGAGCACTCGATCATTATTTGTCAATAAAGCTTATAGCAGTCATACGTTTGCAGTAACTACAAACAAATTGAACTTCTACAAAATGGCCATGAATATTCATGTTCAATTCACACGTTAAAAAATCCTAAATCTAGAACACGTACAGATTGTAAGGTCGAAGTTTTCGATTGAATAATTCGAAGGTCTCTTACAACAATGTAAACAGAAACCTAAACAAATTCAGCTAATGCCAAATTACAAAATGACAAGTAGATTTCACACTTGCTCCAATGACAACAACAGCAGACTTAAGCGATGAAAGCTTTACAAAGCCTTCAGAACCGAACACGTATGCAACATACGTGACAGTTACTAAGGAGACTATATGGATGGAAAAGGCATGAGTGAGACGTGCGCACATTCGAGCAGAACTACTGCAAACTTTTAACAGCAATAAAGGCGGTAACAACAAAGTGATTAGCGACTAAAAACACCCTACCTGACTTTGGACCAAAATAGCCATATCTGTAAACATTTCATGCAATGCCTAAGAACAGGAAACAACAGTACCGACAAGTACCAAGGAGAACTATAAGCGACTATTAAACAACTTAAAAAAAGAAAGAAAGAGAACAAATACAATTCCGCTGATACTACTTGCATACACCATCATTTCGTTGCTCAATGTGTGTGTGTGTTCAATACACGAAAATACTACAACAACCAACGAGTTTTGTGTCCGTAAAATTACATAAAGAATAGATGCAAAATTGGTTTTCTGAAAATTAGCTACACATATTCGCAATTACGCGTATGTAAATGGAGTCAATTCCCTTACTAGGAAAAGCTCACGGTGACTAGAGCGATGCTTCACTTCTGACAAAAGAAAGCCCAACCAATCTCGAAATAAGTGTTTATGACGAAACTAGCAAGTTTATAGTAGGGAAGATCCAAGCAGTTCCGAGGTTTACAACTAGACCATACTTACCTTAATACTACTTTCAAGTTTAATAATATCATCGTGTCGTGCTTCAATTTCTCTCAAGGACTGCCTTGCTTGCTGTGTTTCCACTATTATCTGCATAAACAAGAAAAATGGCAAAATTACAATACTATTCTCCTACTGTGGCATAAAAATGTACACATTCAGATGGACCTAATAACTGATAACCAATACTCTTAACCCGAGTCCCTATCCAGGCACGTATTTAGTGCTAGACTAATCAGGTCAGCTTAAAAAATCGGTAGATTTTCCGTTGGGAAACCATGATCCTAGGCTGATGGGTACAAATACCGGAATTTCTGTGTGCTTTATTCATCAACACGATTTAAGCATGACTAAAAGATTCAAGGATCAGTCTCTGGGCAAGACAATTCCATTGAACATTTGAACTTAAAGTTCAAGACATAAACTGTCAATGCATATAAGGTCTGGTCAAGTTTCAATTTTCGGATTGTTTCTATACTGCACCGTCGTCTTCATTTATAGCATTTGCCATTTTAGATGGGCTTTTACCTCCAGACAAAATTTCTGCAGCGTTTTTCCTGATAAACAAAAATGTTTACTACAGTTTAATCAAAGTAAAGACAAAAAAAACCCTTTTGGTGGACGCCATACCAATGTCCATATGCTGTCATAACGAATTGCGTCGCGCAGGCTACAGGGGCAACAATAGCACCAACTACCAACACCAAACAAGCGATTTCAACTTGTCAAAGGACCGGCATTGGAGTCTCGGTACGAGAAAATGCATACCGTCTTGGGTCAAAATTACAGAACAATGAATGGGCTAATATACTAATATTTGACTTCTAAAGTAAAGGTACATACCCCTTGAGTAAACAAGGCCGTATTCTCACTCTCTAACATTGATTCAAGCTCGTCATCAGTCGTAGTTTTGCCAGCTAAACGAAAGAGAAAACGCACTCTAAAACATGTGGTCAGGCAAAAGCATGGTCAAACTCGCTAACAGAATAACGAAATAAAAATCCACTCTCCTAGTTGCCTTTAGAATAACAAACATTGCCGATGACCCGAAAAAAAGTTCAGCAACGGCAAAGCAAGACAGAATCATCGAATCTGTAACTAAAAAACAACTAAAAGGTTTTCATACGTAGTTACTTTGAAATTTTCATGAAGCTACTAAGAGCACTAGAACATAATTCCGAGTAGCAAGCAAGGATTGTTGTAAAGTAATAGTAATGTATGAATATGAGACAAGATATGACTGGCAAAATTCGACCTCATACTGAGAAAGCTACATCAGTATACTGATACCATAAGTAAACGAACTAATTTGGGGGGAAGGGCAAGCGGGTTGCTGAGCAACGTGAACAATCGTGTTCTTCTGGAATACCACACTTTAACTATATTAAGGAAAGCGCTTAGAAAAGCCTTCAAAATATTGGCTTATATTCACTTTGAACCAATGCGGTGATCGCCGACAGCAAAATTTCTCGCTTTGGAAACTACTGAAAACCCCGTTTCTCTAGCTTTTCGGCTCCACGGTCCCTAAATGTAGACGTGACCATAAACAGAAAATACAAATTCCTTTGAGTATAGGAGCAAGAAAATGACACTATTTCTTTTCGACCAGTCTTCGTTTCAAACCTACCACAGTAACAGACTATTATATGAAATGACGAATTTGAATAATCTATTTGCCCTAAAAAACTTGAAAATCGCCTTGAAAAGTTCCTAAAAAATTGTGCTAAAACATACTTAAAAGCTATTTTCGTTTGCCACTTCAGAGCATGAATCGTCAGAAAGTATAGATTTCTGGTAGCCTTTTCACAAGAAGCATGGATTAAAACTACCCAATGATAAAAAATAACGGAAAGGGACAAAAAGAAAATGAAATCAACAAAGCGTTAACAGTCCAAGCGAAAAAACACGACCTCTTTTTGTCTAGTGTTATAGAGGCCTAATTTTCTTTTTTTTGCTGCAAACGAGTCCAACTTATTGATGAATTACTTCGTCATCAGCATAATATCCTTAGTCATCAGCATAATATCCTTTTTGTAATATTATTCAACAGTTGCCTGCAAAAGAAGCTCTCTGCTTTAATTTCCATGGCATTCAGGAGGTTAATAAGAATCTGTTTACCGGAGTGCATAACATACTTATAGCTAATTGCCTCTGTATTCGACTCTTGCACTTGTCACGGTAATCGGTCTGGACGTTGTTGTACTCCGTCATAACGTCGACGAACTCCCGAGAAAGTGCGGCATGCTAAACGAAACGAAAAGAGCGGGGAAAAGTTAATCATTTTCGTTTGTATGCTTATCGCTCTTCATCATTGCTTTTTTACAATGAGCGTATCAAAAACTGAAATATATCTTGGAAGATTGCTGAAAAAACAATTAACGCACCTTTGCTATTATAAGGGTTGAAGCAAACAATTTAATGCAAGATGTTGACCTAAATTTTACGAAATATGAACCAGCAATGCTCATGGTAAGCCGAATCAGCTATTTTAAGATAGGCATATTCCAATGTTTACAATTGCTCACTGACTGCCCAAAATATCTATCTACGGAAGTGGGATAAGATATACCGAATTATATAAGCACGGTACAGGTGACTTACGTCATAAGACTCTACAGGCGAACATCATGAATATTATACTTTCAGTGCAGAAATACAGCTGATCAACGTTTTCAGAAGCATTTTGTTCCAACCAGAAAGTCGCATATAGCGACTTGACAAGAGGCTACCACTGATTACAACATACAAAGAAGAAAAGCTCGACACTCAGGAAAATTTAATCGGTAATACAGAGGAAAACCTTCAGTTAATTCTGATGTCAAAATGTCACGTACATTAATTCTTCGCATCTTACACAATTTATTTATACACTACACAGTTAACTTCACAAACAACCAGAAAAACTTTCAACGCAATTTTGCATCCTGAAATTGAACAGTTTGGTTGGAGCAGCTACAGATAAAGTGGACTTCAAATTTATCTACATCCTTTCTGGTCTAGTTCCAAGTCAAAATAATTATAAGGTATATCAATTGTGCAAATACGGTCAGACAAAGAGATGGCACTCGTGCTTTCGTCATTTTAAGGTGTCCTGATCGAGTAAGAGGTTTTAGGTCCAAGTCCCGAGGATGATTTGTGTTGGAAAGTTTCTACTTTCATTTTCCATGATAACTTATTTTATGGTCGCCAAAACTGACACAAAAACATTAAACAATACAGATAAGAATTATAAGCCAAAGATTAAATTTGCAACGTCCTAGAATGTTCTAGGATTAAGGTCCTTCATAAAGCCGAATAAACGTATAGTCAACGTCGTTATTAACCTTACAACTTATAAAACAAAAAGCTGCGTGGGTTTTGTTCGGAAAAGGACTACAAGAATATAACTCCAGTCTGTAGCCCGATAGCGGTCACCACGCTTATCCGATATCTAACGCCTAAAACCACGTTCTTACAGAGCTATGTGACTAAACAACAAACACTGTTTGCTTTACCAGGCGATATAAAATCTATGGCAACCAGTAGGACTGAGTCATCCATAATAAAACTATAAGACACAAGGTTACTTGCAGCTACTTGACAGCGATGTTTTACTGGGAGTTTAAGGGGGAATGCCTCTTGTGATTGTCCACACAGGCGTCCAAAAGAACTTTGCATATAATCAGAAGCACAACAAATGTCACACTACATCAAATCATTTCACATAGATTTGACAGAGCTATTAAATAGCACCTCAACAAAATGGGAACACGTGGGGACCAAACACCAAAACCATTTGTGATGATTTTACAACTATTTGACAACACAGAATGGAACAATTTTGTTATATAGGAGTATGAAACTATCTTTTTTGACGTGGACATTGCAAGTCCACTGGCAGCTAGTCCATAATAAAACCGTAAGACACAAGGTTACTTGAAGGACAACTTGACAACTCTTTAATCCATTAAAAAGTTTGAGTATCCACAAGCGCTGGACTGAGGGGATGCTCTCTCCTCGATTACTTTACCTACTGAGAAAGCTCCTTCCTTTAAGTAAATTCTGCTCCATACAAATTTCTTGTTTTTATTGTATTCATATTGTAATTTTTGTAAATTTTGTTAGTTTAAATGATTCGGATACGTACCTTAATCTTTTTAAAATAAACCTAACTGAACTTGGCTGAAAAGAATATTCATGCAAATTTTCGTCGTTCATGCTGTAAATTTTAAATGCAGTCGTCTATCATGTTTTGTACTTATTCAATAACTGGAGCAGTGCAAATTTATGCAATTAGAAAAAAGCTCAAATGTTTGCAAAAATTATGGCAAGCAATAAAGTCTTTTGATGTTTTTTTTGTCTGACATTGATCGAATGGATTCATCAGGATACAGTTTGGTGGTATTGGAAATTGACTAATAGGAAGGGAATGGGCCAACAACTGGGGAAGGGAAAAAGCAAGTGTAATAAAGAAAAGTTTGCTTAACAACGAGAACGTATTTAACAAGTCTAATACAATTCACGGGTTCCCCTTTTCATTTTTTTATCAAATAAGTCTCCTGAAAATCCATATTCACATATTGGTGATAGGGTATCACGGAAACCCAGTTCACTATGCCAGCAATTTTTCTTGAACTATTTCCCCAGTGAATGCTGCTCCCACATTAGCCGCAGTGAGTTATGCATACCTATTTTGTACCAGCAGACTAAATACTTAAGTTTTCGCTAACTTTTGCACTGACATTGCTGTTTTAACCCTACCTGACACTTTTTAATCCTTATATCAGCATAATTGCCATTCCCAGCACTCTCTTGGTCCTTAATACTTCTTTCCATATCTGTCATGCAGATGGCAAAGTAATAGTTACACAATAACATTTGAGCTATGAGTTCAAGTAAAAAATATGGCTGCTAATAATAGGTACAGTTTACCTTATACACCAAAGACGCAAGACTGTACTTCCTGTAACGTGACAGGAAGAGAGCACTGATATCAACAACTACTAGTCTTCATGAATTGATAACTTACAAATCAAGGATTATAGTATACTGAATTAATAAACATAAACTAAAATACAAATCCTTTCTGAAAGGAAAAAAAATCATCACAAAATTAACAATGAATCATTCACAGCTCAAACTCTGAAGGTTAACTTTGAGCAAAAAGAGGCCAGCGAAGATTTAAACAATTAGGAAAAACCCAAAGCATTCATAAGATAGTTACAAAAAAGCTATAAAAATCTACAATGTTGAATCAAGAAAGTGACAATGGGCTAGATAAAATCAAAATGGTCAACAGAGATTTCAAGGAAAGTATCAGTACCATCCTATGTCCACTTAGCAAGAATGAGACTGCATATCAAAACAAAATTCCAAGCTGAAGTAACAGAATGAACACTTTAAAAACACAATATCAATAAACACAATGGAACATGCGAATCCCTAAAACTAATCTTCAAATAGATATTAACTCTGTTGGCCATCTAACCTAACCTACAACAGCCCAAGAAAAATGTGCACCATTTGCCTCAAAGTAAAGTTTTTCATTATAAGAATGGAGTGTTACTACAATAGCAGCACTCTTGATACTATATACATAATTCATTTTCAGTTATATATTTTCTATATTGCATGCTAAGTCAAATATGAGGCTACTTTTTAATAGAGACACCTACTTTTTAAACTGGCTTTCACTCTATCAGCCGCCCTTTTAATATCATCCATCGTATTGTCCAAACTTTCCTTGACACCTGAAAGACAAAAAAGGTAAATCCAACATGGTACAAATTTTCTGAATAGCCAGTAAAATATTAAGCAGTACCATCTGATTTACTACATGCCCTGAAAAAACAAACCAGTAAAGACAGGCTTCGATTTTTCACTTAATTATTGACTCATCTGATAATGTTGGGCCTTGAACCTGTGGAACAAAGAATGTTATTTGGAAGACAAAAGAGTTACAGAAAGTAAAAAATGGACACAGAAGTCTGCAAAAAACCTGGTCTAAACAAGGGGATATACAATTATGTGTGGATGTTGGGTGTTATGTCACCGTTACATCATATTGCAAAAGTCAGTGACCCCTTGTAAAAGGGAACAAGAGCTGACTATGACGAAACAACATCAAAAGTAACTGTTAAACAGTACATGCTTCTATTGAAAGGCGAGTAATTGATGCAAAAATTGTTATCAAAATGCAAGTAAAGCTTTGACAAATATGTGCTGGCAGTGATTATAGGCACACGATTCACCAAAATGTAGTATCATGGGGATAGTACATGACTGCTAAAAAGAAGAGTTATATGACATTTTCGTACCTGTTGGAAGTACAGAATGCTTTTCTTGTGCATAGGGGATGGAAGGAGACATGGTGAAGGTAGTTATGGACCTAGGTGGCTAGTAGTACATGGATACAGTAATATGTTTGTTGGTGATGGTCAGCACAAGGTTCAAAATGGAAGAGAATTTTCAGAGATTAACAACATGAATTGCATGTAAACCAACAATAACAATTAATGTAGTGACAATGGTTATAATTAACTGAAACTGTAAATAAATAAATAATAATAATTTCAAATTAATAATTGATACTTAGTAAAAAAATGAAATTAACAGTTAAGTGAACAAGCAACAAGCTATAAGAAACAATCCGAATTTGATGGTATAAAATTTACCCATTGAAATTACCTGGGTCTGGTTGAGGTGCTGACAAAATCGCACTGTGAATCTTCTTGACTTTTTGGACATTTTCTTTGATGCCTTTGGTACTTTGCCGTATCTCCTCAATCTGCAACAGAGAATTATCAACTGGATTATACACATTTTAATGATTAGAATTATTGCTAAGTAGAGGATCAAACAATAAGACTAGCTGACAAACATGTATCAAATATCTGATGACAAAGCTCCATTTCATGGCATCTTCACCAATTTTTCATAATTGTATCAGAGTATAAAAATCATCCCTGCTATGGACATGGATAAAATGTACCAATGTATGCTATAGAAAGTTCCAAACAAAACAATATGACACTCACAATACTATTCCCAAAGTTATAAGGCATCCTAAAGTTTAGATTATATATACCAATAACAACTCAATTCTGAACATATCTATAAATCTACACATAGCTTTCATATCTTACATTATCTGTCACAAATAAAGTACAAGTTTCAAATTAAAAACAATTTACTGACCTGAGTGAAAAAATCATCCAAAAATGGATTTTTGGAGGAGCTAAACTCTGATGTTGCATCATCATAATCAGGGGGAAGATCCCTGTTCCGCTGGATCTAGAAATAAATGGAATGAATGCATGCTGGTTACATAACATAAGAATAGCCAAATGATTAACAGTCACACTATAATCACAATTAGGTATATATGGAAGGGTGTTTGTATGTCAAATCAGTAATCTCTGTATAATCCTATGTTGATGTTAAGTTGTTGCAGTTGGGAGAGTAGAAAGCTTCCTATAAGCTCACCTGCCTCCCTTATATATAGACACCGAAATATTGTAAGCAACAAATCCTGATGAGTGAAAAAAATTCACGAAACAAGCTTGTAGAAGAAAAACCAGATTTTTTGATTTGGATTCCCATCTGCTGAACTGTACATATATATATATATATATAAAAATTACAAGAAATAAACACTTTTTAACGTTTCGAATAATTCTTCTTCAGAAAACATATATATATATATATATAAATATATAAATTACAAGAAATAAACACATTTTAACGTTTCAAATAATTCTTCTTCAGAAAACTGTTCTAACTTGCATACATGGATCTTTTATAGAACAAACAAAA
>JANTCA010090758.1:0-13673 GCA_024741275.1 Chironex yamaguchii
TGTTCTTATGTGTTTTGGGTAAACCATACATACGTGGACGTTGAGAACCTGTAGGACGAATCTGATCGTAAATATCGTGTAATAATATTTTCAGCCTGGGGACGCCACTGATTTTGTATGATTCACTAGTCCTTTGGAATGGTCTAGTATTCAATATTGTCGTTACACATCAGGTTGCATTACCTTAAAAATTCATGTTTACTATTCCCCACAGCAATTATTTCAACTCCTAGGATTATTTATCCTTCATCACCCTTCCCAGATAATTCTGAAGCATCCAATACTTTATTACCAGGGTATAAAGTCTTGTAAATGAGGACAGCTCTGGTCATACATTCCTATACAGCTCCCATAAAGAGCTACCTTATGCCTCCATTCAATATGGCCGACATAACACAAATTTGCCTTAGTTATCGCCAAGCAAATCACAAGGAGTTGGATATCTAGTGCCTTCGGCGCTTTTATACCATCATTGTGAATGGTTTAGTAGTCCTTGTGAATGCATTAAAGAGCTTACTACGGAACTATTTATGTCACACTCGAAAGGCGTAATGTGCTTGCAGTCGTGAGTTCCTGGACACAAAACAAAGATCACCGGCTACTGTCTCTTGAACATGTAATGTTCTTCTATTGGATAGAAGACATTAGGTGTTCAAGGTACAGTAGTTGATGTAGTAAGATAAAGCAATAACGCTTAACTTGCCCATTTCTCACTATTTTTACAACTGAACAATTCTCATCATCTGTACACCTACTCACTTCTGTTGTTCAAGTATCTACATTCCAAGGACTTGACTGACAAAAACATTTCTTGTAAAAATTTTGGCTGCTGTCATGTTTGAGTAAATGAAATACAACATTACGCGTGACTAGCTTTAAAATTGAGGGATTTTTGGAACACACTGTAATACTGCCATTATTATGGTAGCGAGCTGTTAGTATTAAGGTGTCATCAATGACAAGTAACTATCAGTTAATCAATATCTTAAATATGCTTCGTCCAATAAGCTTAGCTCGTTTTCATCTTAATCAACTGGAGTCTGTCTTAATTATAACAAGAAAACCAGTACTCTGTAGGCAGAGGTTTTTTCACTTGGACTCTTCCAATAATGCTTTGTTTCTTCATTTTCTCTATCTTTGTTTCCCTTCTTGTTTATGACTGGCTAGTTTTGATACATGTTTTGTCTAAATAGGTTGCCCATATAACATATACATATGCATATACATATAACATATACTTTCCTTTCTGATGATTCATACTCTGAAGAGTGTCAGACGAAAAAAGCTTTTAAGTATGTTTTTAGCGGAACGTCGCAAATTTACAAATGCGACTCACATCTGCACAATTTTCTCTTTTACTAGTTTACGTCCTTGCTAAAATGATTCAATAAATCTGGTTAAATTCAACTGTCCATTACGTTACCAAGTATATCCTAGGTTTCTTTCAAAGTGTTCACAGCCAATTGCTTGGTGACCATATTCCAAGAACACTACATTGTGGTATTCCTTGGTACTTTGTGGACACTTCTTTGTACCTTTTAAAGAATTACACATAAAATTGGTCAAATATAGAATGAAATCTATATATGCAGTTTCTTTTATCTTTTTAATCTTGCTAAAAACGTTCTATTCTTACGAATGCAGTCATAATTACTTCCTTTGTTTTACAAATGAACAAACTTACGCATTATTTGTGGAACATATTTTGCTTGCTACTTGATATTTTCATATCTGATTTGTTCTTCATAAGAAGTTGTAATGAAGTTACCTTGATAAAGACAGATGTGCAAAAACGTATGCTGCTGCTAAGAATTATTTTTTTTCAAGAAGAGATCTCAGTTTACTCATAAACTTTATTTCTGTATGTTTTATCGTATCATTCTAATATTATCAAGATAAAAGGGTTCGATAGTTTGTGCTATATACCTCTAGGAAAGGCTTAGACTGAGTGCAGTTAACAATGAATTCCATACACCAAAAATGAGCTTCAGTTCGATATGTGAGGAACCTCTCCTTAGGCATGCTGCTGCTGAATATCTTTCCTTACATTTTGAGGAATGAGGAACGGTGCCGCCATTTAAAAAGTGGGGGAGAGCTAAGATTCAAGAATTCATTTCCATTTCAGGAGCTGCAAAGCCTCTCTTTTTGTTGTTTTGCCGACCTATGTACCCAAATATGACCAGCCTTTCCTTAGTAGAAGTATCAGCAGGTTCCTTGGCTGTATTCACTGTAAAGTGCCAAACGATCTGTACTTTGAAAAAAGTGGAGGCTGAAACCTCCCAGTCCCTTAGCAACGCCGTGCCTGGAATAGTCTTCTTGTGCTCACAAAGGAGGCTAGACATCTATAAATGAAGTGTTCGAAGACAGTAAGAGTAAATGCAAGAATTATTGTGCATTTTCCAGTTCAGATGATGACAATGTCAGTGGAAACAAGGATGGAAGACGAACCTTTGCCTAGCTTATAATCTTTTATGGTTTCCTACAAGTTAGTAAAGAGAATTTGATGAGCAGAGACAATACAGATTTTGATGAACAAACCTCGTGATTCTGATGTTTTCATGACGGTTTTGTTAAGAGGCTGTGGATTTGATTATTAGGAAAGTGAAAAAGTATGCTGAACAAGAAATCTGTAAATCATGTGAGTCATAACAGTCGAAGCAATCAAAGAGGCATTCGTATGGCATAAAATAAATTGTATTTCCAGAAAGATGAGAGCACAGATCGCAAGTAATTTGCATATGGACACCATAAAACTATGCAGTTATACTCTGTTTTGGACATCAATTGTTTTTCTCGAATAATCAGAAATTAAAACGAGTATAGCTTAAGATAAATTTTCACTAACAGTACGGTATATTTTCATGCTAAACAGCGAGAACAATTTCCCTTTGGACGACAACACGCTATTACATTTTTAAGGTCCACTGATAACAGAAAGTGGTCCAACAGAAATAAAACAAAGTAAACTATTGGAAACTGGTGTCATCGGATCTGTATGAACAATTTGTCAATCTATTGTTGCTTCAAGGTCTTCTTGACAAAGAGAGAAGAGCATTGAGGAAAATGGATTTGAATTAATGAGGCTAATCACAGGAGATAACCTGGACAAAGTCAGAAAAGGGTGTCTTGCAGTCTTTCTACAACCGATGATGACAAATGCCAGGTTTATGTACTCTTAAGTACATCTAATACATTATCATAATGCGTAAGATCTGTTTGAAAAATCTTATGCCACGTTTTCTTCGAAAGGGGAAGGGGTCATCCCCTATCCTTAGGGAGAATTGCAATTTACTATTGAACAGTATACACCATAGTAAAAGGTGTAGATTGTTCAGACAAGAAGACTGTATACTTTGTCGATATACTGTAGTCGGGGCACTTATGTTTCCAAAACCATCTGTAGTGACCCAATTATCAAATCATGACATCAAAAATTCATGTTTCACAAACGACGTCCTGGTAGCTCAGTTGCATCTGCATCTGCTTGTATAGCAGAAGGCCGTGGAGTAAGTCCCAGTCATAGACGTACGATTTGTTTCTCAGAGTTTCAACAACTTAACTCTCATTTCTATACAGATCAAGCATGGATAACTGATAGGTCTCAAAAGTCATACATCCATACTTTCCTACAGATGTGACGGAACGCTACCTCTCTGGTACAATCCAGTCAGACGAGACGAGACAGTGGAAATCTTACCAATACTCAATTTTTGATACACTCCACGGTCCCGTGACCACACTATTCAATAACTTCATTTCATTCATGTTTTCTATTGTATTCGTTTACATCAAATCCAGTAATTGTCAGTTTCAAGGCAATGCGTAAAAGGATATAGTGACCAGAAAATTTTCAATTTTGAAGATTAGAAAAGTTCCCTGAAATATTTCCAGAAGAGTTAACCAAAGGACCGTTCCTGTAGAACCTTAAAGCAAAATCCGAATCCAAGAGCAAATAACACGATTCTTGCTCTAGGTATGTATCCATGAATTTTCCATCGGTTTTGTAACAAAATCGATGATATAGACGGGCGTCTATATCATAGCACAAAACAGAGAACATTGTTATCGGGATTCTTATCAAGGTAAATAGAAAACCCTCATATATTTGGTCTCGCTTCACAGGTGAGGCAAAATAAACATCGGCGCGATCTTTCTGTTCCGAAGGCCCAAACATAAAAATCCATAACAATACCAGTTACAACTGGAACATCTGAAACTAATTTACGTATATACAGTACATAGGTTGCCGTAAATTGGAGACTCAATTCAACACACTAGAGTTGGGGCCGGGGTAAAGAACGTCAATTGTATTGATGCTACCTACCTCAAGCTCTCGATTTTAGCTTAAGAAATAAGTATGGCAATGTTACCTTCCATTGGCGTTTTTGGTAGCGACAACTCCGCCAGAACCGTTATAAACATATTTCGTTCTGCGGGATTTGTAGTATCAGGATTATGGGCAAGCACAAGGGAGAAAGCCAAATCTTTAGCTGCAGATATGACCATTCCCTTTTACACTTGCAGACTGGATGAGTTACTCTTGCACAGTGATGTAGATATTGTGTGTGTTTTCGGAATGCCGCATCAATACGCAGAAGTTGCTGTCAAAGCGTTATCTATTGGGAAGCACGTGTTCTGTGCTACTCCCGCAGGACTAAGTTTTCATGACGCAGACCGCATGGTAAGGGCCGCTCAGTACTACCCCAAGTTATTGTCATTAATGAATCATCCGCTAAGATTTCTAAGAGCATTTGTGAGGGCAAAAGAGTTCATAACCGAGAGATACTGTGGAGATTTATTAGTTTGTGAATGTAGAGTTCACGTGGGGCATATAATTGGGAAGCATTATGATTGGAACTGTGACGCCTCAATGGGTGGAGGTATACTGCACCGTTTTGGATGCCATATAATAGACATACTGACTTTCCTGACTGGGCAATGTGCAGTATCTGCACATGGATTACTCCAAACCTTTATGAAACATGCACCAAGTATGCCAAGCTTTCGAAATATAACCAGTGATGACTTTTGTTCATTTCAACTTAAGTATCCCAGTGGGATGTCAGCATCTATTACCCTTAATTCTCACTTACCTGGAGGATTTTTTCAAGAAATTTTGCTTGTTGGGACTGAGGGGTTTTTAAGAATTGCAAACTGTGACCTTTTTGGAGGTCGTAGCGATGCACATTTGTCAGCTGCAGGGTCATGCTTGATGAGAGAAGCTAGGAAGCTTAAAAGCTCAACAAAGTCAAGTGAAGAGTACCCAGAGATGTATCTGTATGGTCTTGAACTTTCAGTCGAAGGCATCAAAATGGCATTTCAAAGCACTCAGAACACAGACAGGAGAAATGCTGATCATAACCTTATATCAGCTGCAGCAAATTTTGATGATGGTATGTATTGTTTACATAAATATATACAACAAGTAGTAATATGTCAGTCCACTATGTTTGAAGAGTGCTCGATAGATCAAAAAGTCCATGTGAAACAATTCATGTCAGACCAAAGCACTATCTGTGATATATATATGTGTATATATGTTTATATTTGCTAAAAAAATACACTCTTCAATTAAAACATTTCGACATTAGTCTTCATCAGTTACTTTTTTCTATAAAAAGTGCTTTATATATATTCATCAAGAGTGGTCATTACCACGATAGCTGCACTAAGTGGGAGCCGACCAGGTTCGAACTTGCAACCCTCAGACTCAAAAGCCAACACTCAAACCTCCATGCCATCGCGGCACAAATTCATACCTGAACGCAGAAAAAAATTAATCAATTTGCCCTTACCCACCGCTGCATTTCGTCTCATAATACCAAGGATTTTGAAAGTCCTTTACTAAATCTTTGTGCCATGATGGCATGAAGGTTTGAGTGTTGGCTTTTGAGTTTGAGGGTTACCAGTTCGAGCCGAGTCAGCTCCCACTTAGTGTGGCTATAGTAATAATGCTCCACTCTTGACAAATATATGAAAAGCACTACCTGTTGAGATATTGCATATATCTGATGCATAAAACTGAGAGTAACAGAGAATCAGTCTTTTCATTTTCTGTGATTCTGTTATATACATATATAAATCAATAGATGGAAATCCAAATAAAAAACTCTGATTAATTACAGCTAAGGTCTTAGTCTTTTTGCAGCTGATCTTAAGGCTAATGCATCCGGCCACCTCTGAAACAGATTTCAGCATAGTTTGGAGGTCAGTCGCAGTGGTTGAAATGTGATGTCATTGTCAATTAATCATTGTCAAAGTCAAGACCAGTCAATTTATTTAAAAGGCCATGGAGTTGAATCGCAATTTGCTAGTTGTCGTCAAAGGCCATTAACATCACACTGTCCACACAGTACATGAAGGGCACTGGGGATAATAGGGTGCCTTGTCTCATGCCGGTATTGATGTCAAACATTTCTGTTTCACTGCCATATACATGGACTCGACACACAGTTTTGCAGTAGAGGGCAACGATGACAGAAATGATCTTGTTAGGTACTCCCTCTCCGTCTAGAATTTCCCAGATGGTTCTATGATCAGCTGAGTCAAAAGCGGCGATAAAGTCGATAAAGGCAATATACAATGGCTGTTTGTATTCATTGAAAAGCTCCACAATTTGCCTTAGTGTGAAGATCATGTCTGTGCATCCCCTACTGGGCCGAAACCTGGATCAAAACAGACACAGTGCATTTCATATATTTGTCAGCAGTGGAGCATTACCGCAATAGCTGCACTAAGTGGCAACCTACTGGGCTTGAACTGGTAGCCCTCAGACTCAAAAGGCAACACTCAAAGCTTTGTGCCATCATAGCACAAAGGTTTGGTGGAGAACTATATAAAATAGCAAGGGGGTCATACAGTGGTAATAATGCTAATACTTTATTAATACATTGTCTCATTTGTTATTGTGCTTGATTATTTGTTGCTAGAATTGCATAGTTATAGATAATCATCAGTAAATTACATTTTCCATGTAGCATATTGACGTGTTTATCGTTGATATGCATGTTTTAAAATAGTTATCGTCATCTTTTATGTTTTGCAGGTTATTATGTAAGAGCTGCTCTTGATGCTGTCATGGAGTCACATCAGAAAGGTGCATGGATAAATATTAATGTTCCAGCCAAAGTAAAGGACGATAATCCTTTCTGGACATCAGCTGAGAAGGGTACATTACCGAGATAGGGAATGTTAAATTAGATATGCAAAAGTAAACTTTCTTATAGATGTAATTAATATTTGCAATTACATGCTAGCATACAGTTGAATTTTATTGAAGGAAGTTTGGTATGCATTTCAAGGGTAAATACGATTAACAAGACAATTAAACGTGCAATTTATGCAGAATGTATCACAATACAGAGAGAATTATAGTAAGCTTGTCCATTTTTTTGCCCTTGGTAGTGCCCTAATATTTCCGAAGTGTATATTTGCACTTTTGGCTATAGAGTCTGCCCTCGACACAGGAGGGAAAACCTAGATCAAACAGAATGTATTCCTCTAAGATGTTACTGTAATAAGAGTTGTACAGTCAAAGAAAGTGTTAATTCATGAGAAAAAGCTGTCATTTTGTACAAATGCTATAATAATGTCACAGAAAAAGCCTGTATATAATAGACTTTTAGCTGATATTCCTATTGAGTGTGATGACACATTTAGCTAAGATGTCTTCTGTCACTGTTGCGGACTGAATAGTTCAGGCAAATAACACTTCTGTTGATAAATGGATCAATGCAAGTGCTAGTTGACAACTTGGCCTCAGAAGCGAGAAAGGTTAGACTGAAAATGAAATAAGTCATTGCTATGCATTAGAAGATCCCATTTGCCATACAATCAATGGCTGGCCTGTTGGGAATGTTAAGCATTGGTCAACATCGACAACAGCAATTTGATAACTCTTGAATATTATATCCAATTTAAAAATGCATTTTAAAGAGGAATGGTAGAAATCTATTGGATGGCGTAAAATGGAGATTTGTGGAGGATTCCAGCTGTCAAAATCAGGCCTTCCTTTTATTTGATGATTATGAAACACAACTATTTAATTATACTTTTTGTTGTTTTTTCAACAGGGCAGGTTGTAAACTAGTAAAATTAAAAGTCGGTGTATTACAAGATTCACAGTTACTAACCAAGATTCAAAATGGAAATTTTCCTGCTTTAAAGCAATTTTTACTGGACATGACATTTTTTAATCTTATGATGTACATGTCATTGTTGTTCATATCCACCTGTTCAAGCTGTTCTCCTCTAATTTGGCATGCAAGTATGTCGTGATTAATTTCACTTAATGCATTTGTCGCTGGAATGTATGCTGCTATTTATAGAGCTACGTGTAAGTTTCCATACCATAAATCCTGCCATGAACGGCCAGGGCTTTTCTTTAACTTTTTGACTTTTGAAGGGGGCATTTATTGGAGGGAGACATTTAAAAGAAGGGGGTTGTTCATTTCAAAAATTAGAAAACTCTTTCATCATGTTAAACACAAATACTGTAGGAAGCGGCATTTATTTGAGGGAGGCATTTAAAAGAGGGAGGCGTTTATTTCATATTTTTGACTTTTATGGGGGCATTTATTAAAGGGATGTGTTTAAAAGAAGGGGGCATTCAGTGGAGGATTTATAGATTTTTGTTTTTCAAACTGATTGAGAATTAAAGGCAGATGCAGATTTTCCCAATCTTTATTGGCAATTGATAAGGACCACATTTCCAAAAAATGAATTGTCCATATAGAGGCTTATCTGATAGACCATATCTTTTGGCATATTGTCTCTTTTTTTATTTTTCCATTTATGTGGGTTGCATGCTGAACTGGATGTCAATATTACACAGCTATCGAGTGTAACTACTTTTTGCTTACACTTTCACCTGTAGTGTTATTAAGATTATTATGCCATGTGCAAAGTTATCAGATATCCAGATAGCCATGGTTGAGTCAGTCCAGGTCTTACAGGTAATTCCTGGGATTTGGTCTTCTATTGTTGATGCATTGATGACTATGGAAGAATGATACAGCATGTTAATTTTCATCTGTGAAAAGGAAACCAAAATAACCTACCCCTATACAATAATTTTACATCCATTTCTAGAAGAACTGAAATTGGTAAACCATATTATGAAAAGTGGGAGTAATTACTGCCACTCTTGATACTGCCACTGCATGCAAAAGGAGATTTTTGGAAGTTTTGGCAAGATATCTAATATGTTTTAAAGTTGATTACCATAGTTATAAACTATGGAACATGCTAGTTACCTTCTGGTAGTAGTGTCTTCTAATTATTTCTCTGGAGATGCTTAAAGTGTTTGACATAATGATAGTAATATGATTTGATAAGTTTAAGTCATGTCTCTTTTTGTGCCAGTCATCTGCCCGGTCCGTTGGAGGTTTTAGGGATTGCAGCCTGTGACCAAAAACATCTACAGGAATTGTTTAATTTACCAAACTGCTTTAACTTTATTTAAAGCAAAATTTAAATGCCATAAATTTGGGGGTATAAGATCTCTGTATACAATTTCATTGGTTAATATCTATAGATTGTGAATTTAAAAGTATTATTACAAGAGTGGTTCTTACTGATTAGAACTATTGACAAAATACTAAATAATGAGAAAAGAGGGCTGGCCGATATGTTTTTGTATATAGATTTATCACTATACAGTTGTTCAGAGGTGAAGTTTGGTCCATAAGGGTGGATTGGACCAGGTGGAGTTGGGGTTTGTGGGTATTGTATTACACCTCAGATAGTGTTTTGCTGGACATGCAAGGTTCAATCTGAGGAGTTGAAAAAATTCCCAAGAAATATGCTGTTCATTCTCGTGGCATAGCTGCCTTATGACCACTATAACAATTGTAAAAGCCTCATGGAGCATGTTCTGACCACAGAACAGTGAGAAAAAAGCTTGTCGTGTTATTCTCAATTGCCTTCTTTGCCATAGAAAAAGTGGTAGATATTGATTTTGTTTGTTAATTTTCTAGCAGAAAATCTATATATGTTTAAAAGCTAAGAAGAGCTTGTAAAATATTACACATTTTTCCATCTTTCCAGATATTGCTCTCCAATGTAAAAGTTACTAATCGTATCATTTCTTGCATTTGTCCCTTATTGCAATCAGAAAATGAGCCTAAAATTGAGTTGCTTTTATCAGTTGTTAAGATTTGTTTTGCATGTATTTACTTTTTTACTTGTTTGGCTCGTAACAGTGGGGGATGGGGGGATGCACCATTTTTTATGGCAAACTGTTTTGAAACGATGTGGGGTGGGGGAGTCAGGTTACATTAGTTATGTATCATCAAGAACAGTGCAATATTTCTACTGTTTCACTTTCTGGGTAGTAAAATCATAATGAGTTTTCAGGGATACCAAATAACTGGTCTTCCATGATCATACACATTGAATATCAAGTCACATTGCCTGATCATGACTTTGAAGTTGCTCCTCAGTTAAATTGGTATCCTCGGTGACTGGTAATATGAAGGTTGTCAGAAGCAGAGACCTAACAAATTATGCTGACACTTATTTAGATGCTAAATTCATTGGAATAAGAAGAGCAAAAGATTTAAGGTCATTCACATTTGCTCACCTGCAAAATATGAATTACTAATGTGTGCTCTTTACCTGAATTCAGAAACAGTTTTCAGAGTGACCGAAGCAAAGAAAAAATGGGTATGATTGTTACTGTTGACAGGGGTTTGAATGAAAATTGAAAGTATGAAAATACTATAAGCAGTGCATTAAAGATTTGGTTTGAAAATGATTTGGATGCATTTTTTAGTAACAAATGCCCCTGGTAAAGCAATTTTATGTCCATTGAGCACAGAATGGTCAAACTCAGCAAAGAACTAGTAGTGTTATCCTTGAGCATGATCATGATCATCTTGATGCAAATTGTACGATGATTGATAAAGAACTTGAGCTGAGGACCTTTCACTTTGCTGGTAGCATTGTCACAAAATATTGTGCAAGCTTGTGATTGAGGGAAACTGTGTTGATGTGGAGGTTAAAGAAGACAGAGCTCCTTTCAGCATGCAAACCAAGTCAGAGGAGTGGAAAGCATGTCATGCCGGCCAATGGTAGTATTTCCTTCAAATTGTGAAATCCAACGAAAATGTTGCATCATGTAAGTCCCTGTGTTTGAAGGCTGTCCCTGGCATTTTGCCAGGATAAGCGCAGGACCTGGGGTCATGGCCCACTCCACCCATCCTTAACAGCGCCACTGGCCTTGTTGTTGTATTTAGTTTTTTTCCAACTTGCATATCATCTCGCAAATGTAGCAGTAACTCACCATCACTGCTTAGTGAAACACAGGGCCCATTGCCACTATGCCGTTAAGGATGCATACTGTTAGCTAATCAGTGATTGTTTCCAGTTACTTTTCCAGTTATGTTTCCTATAGCCCCAATTCAGAGTACTGGTCCAGTGTTGCAAAATTGCACATGAGCGTTGTCGCACAAAAGGGCGAAAAGTCACCCCGAGGACTCCCAAAGACAGATTTACTGAATTATTATCTCAAAGGAATTCACATATAACAGTGCTCAGTATCCATCAGAGTCGGTAAAATACACTGGAGTTTGAAATATATTTACTTGTTCCTGTATAGAAACTAATGAAGGATATGCTTAAGAATTTTAAATGTAACAAATATTACAAATTTCAAAATCGACATTGTGCTAAAAACATACTTAAAAGCTTTTTTCGTGTGACACTATGCGGAGTATGATTCATCAGAAAGGAAAGTATATTTATATGGCAACCTATTTATAAAAAACATGTAGCAAAACTAGCCAATCGTAAACAAGAAAGGAACAAAGAAAGAGAAAACGAAGAAACAAAACATTATTGGAAGAGTTCAAGTGCAAAAACGAAGTCTTTGTGCCTACAGAGTACTTGTTTTCTTGAATGTAGACGGACGCCAAGACACTAAAATGAAAGGACGATCTAGCTGTGCCAATTATCCGAAAATTCTCTTCCTTATACATTTTGGTGCATTCCAAACTTTCTTGTAAATGTTGGTATATGGCAGAATCGCATGTTATAGTAGTCATTTTCGCTTTGCAAGCGCGAGAAGGCTGTTTGCTAGGAGGAATTGATGCTTGGCGTACATTGGCTGGAACATGTTTGAAAAGGCTCTAGCAACGCTCATGGGAGATAGTCAAGTCGACAAGCTACATGTTAGGTCTCGATTGTGGTCGATGATAATGATGGTGATGACGATGACGATGAATGATGATGATGATGATATACATATACTTTCCTTTCTTACGATTCATACTCTGAAGAGTGTCAGACGAAATGGCTTTAAGTATATTTTTAGTGCAATGTTGCAAATTTGCAAGGCGATTTTCAAGTTTTGTATTACACATTTTAAAAGTATAACAAGATTTTGTTATATTCCTTAAAGCAGCATTTGTAAATAAGTAACTAAATTCATAAATTTTTAAATCAGTAAATAACATCAAGGTAATAGTCTCCATTTCTAACAATGACTATATTCAAAAACGGAACAAGTTTTATTGAAGGGGTATACAAATGCTTGGCATCACCAGTAATTGATATTCAGTAATGGTAATTATAAGCTTGGGTTGATCCACAATAAAAGGGTTTGGTAAGGGATGAAAATTAAGTATAAAATCACGTCTGAAAACGAAATTAAAACCCAATAGCTTATTAACTAAAGAGCGTGGGAAAATATCACACAGAGAGGTTGCAAGCACTTCACCAATACTAAATAAGGCCAAATCGTCAGCAACTGACAGCTCGTTACTTGAAGTATTTTCATCCTCACCAACAACAATTGTTATGTTAGTAGTCATGTTCATTTGAGAATAATGGCTGGAAATTGGCAGAACAGTGCTTGATATGATGTGTATGAAACAAATCGAGTGCATCTCTTGTGTTTGAAGGTTAAGACTTAGTTGTTGATGATGCAGAAATGTCTGTCAGGAGACGATATCCATTCATTTTTACATTATCTCTTACATTTGCCATGTTTGTGATGTTTTCTACCACATTAGCCTTGTTAAAGCAGATGGAAACCTGTATTAAACGAGAGTTATATATCATGCAAAAGCTTGGTCGTGTCAAGTGGGTGTGTTCATGAAGCAATAGTCAGGAAACTTTTAAGGACTGATCAATTTACTTTTAGTAGCCAATGACATTTTAGAGTCTTTGATCCATTTTCTTGACAAACTGTGTTGAAGTGGGGACTGACGGAGCAAGCAACATCCGTGGCATAAATTAATGTCTTTTTACAAATATCAAAGAAAGATATCTAATGTTTTGCATTTAAGTGTATTTGTGTAACAGAATAACATAACTGTGTAATAGGTCAGCTGATTTGTAATGAAACTGAGATTTCGACGGGTGTAATTAACCTTAGTTATTTAGTAGGGAAATGGCTAAGTAATTAAAGCCATTTGCTTACTTATCTTATTTTACACGATAATCCACCTATTAGGTGAGCAATTCATAAGTTACATTCCACAAAAGCCAGAGATTAAGATTATTTGCATCACCTAGGAACCTTTTGTTTGTAACTGATATCATACCTATTGTTTGCAGTTATGTTAATGTCCACCTACTATGGAACCCACAAACCTTGTTCATTGGCTTTGATAAACATTACTTATTCCTAATAGCTACATTACAACAGTATGACATGTCAAGTACTTAAC
>JANTCA010090759.1:0-13673 GCA_024741275.1 Chironex yamaguchii
GAAGACTAATGTCGAAACGTTTTAATTGAAGAGTGTATTTTTTGAGTAAATATATATATATATATATATATATATAATATTGTATTATATTATATATATTATATGTATGATATATATATTGTATAATGGTATTGCAATAAGACAAGGATAGAAATTATTGAGAAATACTAAAGAGAACATGTTCTTGAGAGTAAAATCTGAGAGGACAGACAACCTGGACTAGGGGAAAATGTACTACGTACGCATTAACTGTTAATCAATGAAAATTGTAGAATGAAAGGAAATGACCTACTTTCGATATCTGTGTACCTTACTATGATTATCAGGAATCTTATGATAAAGTGGACGATGACTGGGTAGTAAATGTGTTGTCTGATACATTTGCAATATGTATAATAAATGAATTTATTCAGCAAGGCAGATAGAATTAGGAAAAGAAAATAACGCAATAATGAACACTGTAGTAAAAGCAATTATGGAAATTGACAAAACTAAAGAATTCATAAAGATTTAAGTGAGATTAGAGACAGAGGCATTGGAGTTATAGTAAAAGAAAGCAATGGCAGAATTCAAATAAGTTGTTAGAAAGAAACGAAAGAAAACTGACTAACAGAAAGAGTTGAACAGAAAGTGATATTTGTAAAAAACAAGAACAAGAATGCCGTTTTTGTTTAAAGCAGAGATTGAGAATCAGAAATACAACATCAATGTTGATGATCTTTACTAAAGGGTAAGGCGTAAGTCCTGAGATGGTGCGGCATTGAATGGATGGAAGTCTAAAACGTATTTGATCACGATATTCTGCACATTCTACACACCGGTCTCAAAGCCCTGGGAAGATTATTCAAAACTTCATAGTGTAAAGGAAAACTCAATTTGTGTCTCGATTAAAAATCAAATGCCTGAATCAATTCATTTACAATGTCGCGCATACCGCATTTCAAACATTGCAAAGCAGATTATTTGCTTTTCCAAATATAGAGTTATATCCTTAGAGAAAGGCAGGTTGATCTCGACCATTTCAAAGTACGTGAGGTCCACTTACGTACCTAAAAACGCTTAAACCAAATCAAGTAATTCGAGGTAGTTCTACGTTGACTTATGAAAAATCCAGCAAATAGTTCTACAATGTAAACACCGCTCATTTATGTCAATTACAAAACTACACTGTTTCTTGGTATGTTTAAATATGTTTTAATATGTTTATCTAGCGGCATTAAAATGTGGCATATCGACGATACGCAGCTACGGCAATTTCTGCCCAGATCACATCGTTTTAATTTATTGTCTGTTTTCGTAAGATATTACAGTCACATTAGTGGCATGATTGACAGTCACTCTTCCCTTCCGTAAAAGGTGGAACAGGGCTTTGCGAAAATTCCTGTTCATTAGACCATAAATAAACGGGTTATTGGCATGATTTGTCATGGCCAGTACGGTACATGTGATGTCTAGCCTTTGTGGGATAGTAAAATTATTTCCAGCTGCCATTTCAACAAGATTAATAGCAGCAGCAGGAAAATAAAATGTTGCAAAGAACACAATGACCACCAGGAGCATGGAAGCAACTCTAAACTCCTCTCTGTTTCGTTGAATTGTGACACCACTTGACACTGCGACCCGATTGTGACTTTGTCGCAGAGTCTTAAAAATTCGCCAGTTTGAGAAGCACATGATCGAAAATGGAAAAAATAAGAAGACGAAGCACAATGTCAATGCATACGATGCTTCCGTCTTAAAAGACAGCGTACACATCAGCTTTCCCGGCCGAAACTTGTATTCTGACCAGCCAAGGATAGGTGCAATGCCAAATGCTGCTGGTAGCAGCCATGCTGCTGCAAGCTGAACTGATGTCCTTTTGGCCGTAAACCACTCCTTGTTCGAATTTTTAACTACAATGTAATACCTATTAACACTCACAAGAAACAAGCACAATAACGATGTAGTAATGAAGGCAATGTTAGTAAATCCAGCAATTTGACACATGGTTTCACCTAGAATCCATTGGCCAGAGTGTGCCGAAATAATCATAAACGACATATTAATAGATTGAAGGGTGTCTGCTACTGCCAAGCTTATAACCAAAAGATTCGCTGGGTTTCTTAAACGACGGTCTAATCCAAATATGACACAAACTAGGGCATTGCCAACTATTCCTAACACCATAACCGTTAACAGATATACAATTAACAGTATGACTTCCCATTTGTGAAAATTATGACGATAATGCTCCATCATGTGCAACAGCTATCGATCATCAAGCACCAAGAATCAATGAATTTAAGAATGCACCAACTGCACTTTTCCTGGTCAAGTACTTTCCTTTTCGGCTGTAAGTATGTCCTTTGAAGCTACGTTTTCTGAGTTGTGCTCGTTAAAAGGAAGACGCACACCTATAAATTAAGAGATCAAGGCAAAAGAGATCAAAAGGTGTGCATTTTTAAAATCGTCAACCTCCATTGTACGTAAATGGTGGTTGCTAATATAGTGGGAACAACAGAACCCATAAATGGGGACTACATGATCGAAAGTAGGAATCAAGGAAAAGGACCAATATTATAAGTACATTGATGGCAAACAAAACAGTATTCCTCACCTTTTACGCGATTTTCAGAAAAAGCGACTTAAAATCTAGCCCATGTCTCCTGATGAAACCAAAACATAGAAATGTTATCTTTTTGGAACAAGAATAAAATAGACATAGTTTGAAAGACTTCGTTCGTGATTAAAAATAACTAAAAGGGACTACCACAACACATGCCCTACGCCTCGTGTCTTCTTGCCCCCTTTGTCGTCATGACCAACGTTGCTACATTTGATATAGATTCTTGTATGTAAATCGTGCTATTAAATATTGCTTCTTGCCGTTTGGTTTTTAGTTGAACGTAAGTTGATCTTTGCTTTTTATTTCTGTTGGGATGTGAAATAAGAAATATTTGTTCAAATACATGCAATAGCTGTAAGTAAACTTTCAACTCAATAATAAGCATTACTATTTGTCCGAAGGATATTTAAGGGGTATAAATTTTGTAAGCTGTATTTTTGTATAATTTACTCCTATAAAACTCGGTTGCATGGCTAGTTAATACGCATAACAAAGTAGTTGCCACATAATCCAATGGTTCCTTTCTCGTGCTTTATTGCTAGTCACATTTTGCAGTTACCCAATTACTGTGTTAAGAAGAATCAGAACTATTCGAGTTTGGCATCTACAGGGAGGTTGCAGACTGAACTGCCACAAAGAACGTCCACCAGTTGCTGGTTATGAAAAGAGTATTGAGATAATGGCTGGTTTTAAAAATGATAAGTGGTTTGCAATTTGGAGACAAAGGCAGCCAAGAATAAACAGTAATGGTGTTCAAAGAGATGGTGGGATATTGGATTAGACTGGTGTCTTTGGTGTCTTTATGAGGTAAATGCAGACTGCCTTAAAAAGAGTATGATTTAAACTTTTTTTGCAGTAGTAGGAACTCAGTTGGATCCGCACCAAAATGAGCAAAGATAGGCTCTCTGTTTACACTGGAACTACAGAACATCTATTTGCTATCAGTACCGGTTTGCGACCGCTCTAAAACGTGTACCTGCTTGGGTCCGTTTCAGTTGACGTCCAGTGCAAACAAACTTGAGGGGATCCACACGGATACGTATCAGATACTACAAAGCTGTCGTCTCGTGGCCAAATTGAAATTTAAGTCCAGTGTTATCACGGCGCTAACAAGGCAATCGACCCTCTTTAACGCCAGTACAATCTAGTACAATCTGAAGCTTCAAAAAAGGGCTCAATGTGTTTATGACAAACAGACTTAATCGGAACCTGATTAATTGACTGATTTTTCTTTTTGTGATTTTAATAATACTGCCCTTATTGACCAGAACCACTTATGCTAGCTCAGGAATTAATGGTGTTTGCGGTCTTAATGATCAGGTAACCGGTCTTGACTACCGAAAGCTCATGGAATACCGCTTACTACTTCAGCAAAACTCCTCAACTCGTGGTGTCAAACTCGTGTTCGAGCTACTGAGTTCATAGAAAACAGAGCCTGAATCTATAAACTTTATCAGTTTATGACCATACAATCGCTCACGATCAAGCAAGAAATGCTAAAACAGAGTAGAGGTTCATTACGATGTACTGGCTAAGTCTACTTAAGGTGATTTGACTATGCTCTGAAAAAGGCAATAAAACAGGAGTGCATAAAGGCATTCAAAACGACTGTTCCTGACTCTCTCACTCTCAAAATCTTATTAATAAAGTCTAAATAAAGTGTTTTAGAGATGGTCTAACATACAAGCAAGATTCGAAATTGCAGCAGATGTATGTGTTTTAGTTGTTACTCCACTCTAAATGTGTCACTTCATAACTCTTTTAGTACTGATTTCAAAAGTAGGGGGTAAATGTGAATGTTCCTGCTCTCATGGAGCCTACAATAAATACCCTATACCACTGTATACCAGTGTTGTCTGAGGAAAAACTCGTAAACCGTATGCTACGGCTTTAAACAAAGGTAATCTTATCTTAAAAAGTATTAAATTCAATACTCACAAAATCAAACTCAAGTCACAATATGGTTACTCCCTCATTCTCCTCTGTCACGGAGCATTCAGTACCTATCAAAGGATAGTTTAACAGCCATAGGCTTTCCAGGCTACCCATCTAGAACTTTATCCTTATGCAGAACTTAGAGGTAATCAGTCTTTTCAAGTATGTCTGCCTTCAAACTTTCTTCACCTTTACTAAAATTTGAAAATCAAAGATTAGCATACTTCTATCCGGGTACTCATTTCTAAATGACTGGTACTACCATCACAGTGATGATGAAGGTTCTCTGAGTCTCATAAGACGCTACAGAGGAGTCTGCACTATCAAACAATGCCTGGGCAGACTGCAATATTACTCTTGTACCTGACTAAACATGCAAAATTCTGCAGATGATATTACTCTGATGGGTTAAATGCAAATTTGTTGCAAAGGACTATAATAGGGCACAAACTGCGATGTAGAGAGTGGGTTGCATAAGGGTGCTACTCTCATGTATCAAATAAACGTACCAGTACGCTTATTTCATTTTCGCCATATTCCTTCGGCACACTTATTTGATATGGCATGCTTATTGGATACTGCATACTAACGTAATTTTAAGAGAAACTCCTCTTGGCACTTTTATTTGATACAGCACGTTTCTTAAATTCGCTGTTAATTCCCTTCGCCAGGTTTATTTGATACAGCACGTTCTTTCGATGCACAGCACTACGTAAGTGTAAGAATCATTACTAAATGCATATGAAACATGGGAACTAAAGAAAAGGACTTAACTAAATAGCCTCCCACCACAAGTGCATGAAAAACATCATGAAAAAGAATATCATACAGGAATCATGTGTCAAATGCGGAAGTGAGAATAAGAGCTGGAATGGGACGATTGAGGGCATCCTTTACATGAGAACGTTGATATTGATTGGTCGTATCTGTAGAATTGGTGAAGGACGATTAACAAAATTGTCAACTGAACGAATCCCTAGAGAACAGAGGGGGTGGGGGGGGGGTGTTCACATATGGCATGCCACGGCACTGTAGAGAAACAGGAAAGTGAATTAGCCAAAGACAGAAACCGTTGGCGGACATTTGTGCTCCAATGTGCGACACCCCACAGAAGGAACTAAGGACTAAGGTACGGTTAACCTCAAAAAGTTTCTTGTTTTTGTATCTACTATCACCATGTCAATAATTTAACATGAATTCATAATACATATATACAAGTCAAAATTTCGGGATATGATGATTATAAATTATTCTATACATCATAGACATCACAAATACTTATACCTCGAAACTAGGCATTTTTACATATTAAAAAAGTGTGTCGTGTACAAGAATGCACTGAATCTAAAAATGTTGTAAATGCACCGACAACAAAGAGAGGCCAAAGTCACGTCAATTATGTATTATACAAGAAGAATCTCGCAGTTCAGAAGTGGTTTCCGTAACAATTGCCCCTATGGGATCTAATGATAACAACGAAAAGGGAGGTTTTAAAATTAATTTCTACCAACAAAGAGCGCGAGATAACAATTTGTTACAAGAAATAGAAAGACAAACTAGATGTTGTATTTATTGATTTGGTGATAACTGGATTATAAAAGTCACAAGTGTCTCTCCACTTAAAATTGGGGATATTAGATGAGAAGGAACTTTAAAATGTATAAATATAAGGTTACATATTTTCTTTGCCATGAAGTTTGATATTTGATTCCCTGTAGTCTGCGACCAGCTTGTTAAAAATCCTTTAAAAGTAAGTATTTGTAACGATGGGCTACAAAATTGGCAAAATCCCCCTAACATCATTATGCACACCAAGAATTCGATCCTAGTGCATAGGCAGCAAACTTGGCAAAAAACAGATTCCACGTTCGACGTGACCATGGGTAGCTATGATGGAAAGGAAACTTGTGAGCTGATAGGACGCTTCTTACTGTCCCAACTGCGACAACTAAGCATTGACATAGGACTGGACAGATACAGCGGACTCGCTATATCTAACGCCCCACCAAAAGGCATAGAAAACACAAAGAAAAAAATGCCAGAATTTCCATAATAACAGACTGAGGCTAAAACAATATCATCAATTTCCTGGACGTAACTTTCAACTTTAGCGATACCATTTATTAATCCTACACTAAACCCAGCACTAACTTACAATATCTATACTACGAAAGCAACCACCTTTATATCATGACCAAAACCTTACACACCGACATAAACAAGCGACTTTCAGTCCTATCATCTGACGAACCATCCTTCAATTCAATAGCACCCTAATAGAAAGACTTAGACAAAAGCGAGTTCAAATGCACACTGTGATACGAACCACCTATGACCAACAAATGATGAAAACAGGCAATGCAACAACAGACTCTGGTTCAACCCCCCATACAAGAAAAACGTCAGTTCCAGCACCGGACACAAATTCCTCGAACTCATGACAAGCAGTTCCTTCTTCAATGGTAACAATGTCAAAATCACCTACAGCTGCATGACCAAAATAAAATGAATCATCAATAATCACAACTAAAACATTTTAAAATCCCAAGAAAACAACTGTGACACTACAATCAACACTAACACACCAAAAATGTGCAACTGCCGAAGAAAAGACGCATACCCGCTAAACGAAAACCTCTCCAATCTTCCATCATATACCAAGCTAACATCACACATGAAGACAACGGCAGAAAGCGTTCGTCGAAATCGCTGAAAACGAATTCAAGACGAGATACCCTAATCATACTAGATCATTTAGGCCCCGTTTACAGTGCTTCGTATTCAAGTAACAAAAGAGCAAACTGTTTTGCTTTGCGTCCACACTACTCCGATATGAAAAAAGAGCTTTTCAAATGTGATGAAGAATACGAATATTTTTGAAAACGGTGCGTATTGAATATGCTTCTTCTGCAGTATGAACACTAAAAATGGAGTCATAAGAATACGCCAATAATTGAAAAATTCAATTGCTGAATGACTATCTTTTTCAAAATGAGGCTAGATGCAGCGTTTTTGATGGAGTAGCGTGAACACTTTTGGGTTCAAAGTGTATTCATTTGAAAACCGGGCAGTGTGAACAGGCTCTGTTTCATCAAACAAAAGCGAGAGGAACGGATGCGTAGCAGTGTGAACGTGGCCTTAAACACGACAGACACAGATACTCAACAGAACTCAGTAAAAATTTAGGCACTCAAAGGAAGCAACATTTACTATACAGTCTCCTTAAGAATACTCATATTCAGCCCTCTTACAGTAGCTGAGACAAAAAGTGCCTTCTCTGTCTGAAGGAAAAAATCTTTATGATATGCTGCCTCGACGTTTTAACGCTAAAAAAACAGAGATGAACTTATCACATGGCGCGGCATAGAAACAAAATACTTCTGTGCAATTTGTAAAATTCCACGTGCCTTCCTTAAACGTTTATAAGCACCTGAATACTGTAAATAGCAATTCCTGACGAGTGAAAAAATTCATGAAACAAGATTGTAGAAGCAAAACTGGAGTTTTCAATTTGGGTTTCCGTCTATTGAATTTTATACAGATAGGTAGGGAAATAGTTGTTTATAAGAATAATTCCAAGTCAAAATAGTGTTCAGTACAGCAGTTACTGACCACGTAAGAAACGCCACCTTCTCCAGTATCTTGGAATCAATGGCTTCCTATTACATTATTACACGGTACACACTAGTTTTGTGTGCAAAATCCTTGAAGGAGATGTGTTCTCGTATACTTAAGCTAGTTTCTTTAATAAAAACTAGATCTATGTGAAACATCCAAATGTTTACCTTGAAAATGGAAAATATACATTTACGACGAGCAGAATGTAGCTCATATACTCAATGATAGCAGTAACAATGGAGGAAAGCAGTTCTTATAGACTATGTTTAACGACTACTTAACAAAATTAGAAAGAAATAATTTATTTCTTTATTTCCTATTGGAAAATTTCTTTGACTTTGGAAGTTAAGAACATTGTCTCAAATTTATAGTGGACACATTTGAAAAGTTTAACATAGATCATGATGATGCGATTTCCCAGGTTTACTGTGTTGCATCCGTAGTGTCTGGTAAATATCATATACTCTTAAAATATGCATATTGCTATTATATGTCTTGAATGCCTCGAATCAGACATTTTAACGGCATTGCTCTCTGTGTTATCTAAATATTGAAAGTTGCATTCAAAGTAGGAAACTAAATGGTGCATGACATGTTTAGTCTTGAGGTCAATAGGATAACAGATGCTCGTGAATACGTTTTAACATTCCAACCAAATCGTATGTAGCTGCATTCTTACCCTGACGGTTTTAGAATTGAATCGTCGATGAAGTTTTTATCCAAAGACTTATGTATACTATCTGGATATTTAAAATTTGTTGACACATATCACTTACAGAAATACGCTTCAGCATATAAAATAATACCACTTGCCTAATAACAGCATCTGGTTCTGGTAATAGTGAGTTGTTATGTTTTTCTAAAATGTCTAATACAGTAGTCAAAAGCAAAAGTGTTTTTGACAATATTTCTTATTTGGGGTCTAGACTAGACTATCTTTGGAGCTGGCATATTACCAACAAACTATGAATTTTTAAAATAAAAATCCCTCTGAAGGTTTAGACATGAAAAAGAGCAGCTGCAATCATTAGTCTTGATGATATCGAACCCTAATCCTTATAAAAATACAATGGTAAAATATGTTTTCAAATATTATATTCTGTATTACATAATGGATAACATACAATCATGAATACAATAAACTACAAAGAATTTTAATTTATAAAAAACAGTTCTGATCTACAACTCAAAAGTTTCAATTGCAACAACATTAATAATAGGTTTGATTTTAATGTACAGAACGTAAACTAATATTTCAGACATTCCAATTCACTTGTATGCTGCTGCTAATTGATTCAATCCAATTATCTTCAAACATGACTACTAGTTTCATAATGACAATCAATAATGATAATCTGCTCCCTATCAATAATTGTCTAGCCATTAAGGGGCAAAGTATCTAACCTTTCGTGCAATGGAAAACAATTGCGAAGTGACAGGAAGAAGGACAATGCTGGCTAAAATTTCCAAATTTCCCAATGCTTTCAAAAAAGCTCTTTAAAAAGTTATTAAGCCTTTATTGTCTAAAGCAGTGTAAAGAAAATATCCTTAAAAACAAAATGTCTGAATAGAACATTATTAAATCGGTTCCAAAAGCAATCACAAATTATATGACTTTTGTGATAGAGGGAGAATAAGATAAGGTCGCCTTGAAATTTTTCAAGCTTTGTACCACAAGTAGATTCTTCAAGTAACATAAGAGCAAAGTGTAATTTCCTTCCTTGCAAGAACAATGTTAAAGAAATATTTGTTTTGATCTTAGAGATGTAACGATCAACTCTGTTAACATTTTTCTTCTATTAAGAAGAACTACATTCACCAAACGTGAGCAAGACATTAACTACTACAGTCTTCTTTTCCACACCTCTCAAATCTTTAATTTGCCTGTACCCTTTTAAATTGCTCATCCATATAACCTTTTATCCTTATATTTCAATGTTTATTCAAATCTGTCTTTAATTTCAACTAACAAAAGCATCAAAAACAGCAAAGTTGCGAAATCTAGGCAAACACGTAGGATAAGGAGCCATGCTATCTGATAGAATTCATTTTGAGTCAGTCTTCAGTCAGTAGCAAATCCTCACTCCTGCTTTACCGCAGCCACCAACGATTCACTGAAAGGTGTGATTTAATTCCACTACAGAGGTGCTTTCAACAAGTGCTATTTTTGAGTCTAGTTAATTATTCAGAAAGCATCCACTAGCCATTCTAGAGAGTGGTTGTGGACGTTTTTTGGAAGAATCGATGGCTACTTTAAAGGAGAAACTGGTCGTGGTTTTTTTTGTTGTTTTAAAAAGGAAGGAGTCAGCCATTTCGGATTACAAGAAATTTAAAAGAATGGAAACATATGATAATGAAGGTATGAAATACTTACGTCCAAAACCATTTAAAAGTGGAGATGATTACAATGCATGGAAGTATACCATGAAATTGTACTTTGAAGCACGAGATTTATGGCATGTTGTCGACCAGAATCCGCCCAAGGAATGTGCTTCAGTTACAGAACAATCGAAATGGAGAAAAGCAGTTGCTTGCTTCAACTACGAATTATATATGAGTCTCGATTCAACCTTATGATACATGGTCGAGGATAAATCCTTGTCACCCAAACAGATGTGGGAGAAAATTCACAATCGTTTCGGAGCTTCAAAGCCAGAAGCAATTGGAAAGTTGGAAATCTATTTGGACAATACTAAATTAGCCCCAAACGTCGACCCAACTGCATTTCTTTCTGCAGGTCGAAAAATGTACCAATAGTTGAAAACAGTGGGTGCAGAAATACCAAATGAATTACAAGTGGTCGAAATGAAACTTGCATTGCCACCAGAATATTTTGTTTTGCTAACGTCTCTCGAGCAAATGGAACAAACATTTACGGACAAACAGTCGAGTTTTGAAGTGCTAAATTTACGAATTTGTGATCAGTGTGAGCAAAAACATGATGCGACAGTTTACCTTGAAATGGAATTGACAAATGCTTATGTGGCTAGTCAACAGCAATACAAATAGTCGTGGACATGGTGGCAAATTTAGAGGTCGGTGTAAAGGACGAGGAGGTGCATCGGCAAATCCAGCAAACGGCAAAACGTGCTACAATTGTGGAAAAACCAAACATTTTGCGAGAGACTGCTATGCACCCAAAACGTTGAAAACTAAATTGGCAACTGTTAAATGAAAGCATAAAACTGATGGCGTCAAGTCACTCGAGAAATCGCCAAATGATCAAAGTATGTTGCATACATTTTATTGGTCCTGATTCGGTTATTCTGGATAGCGGTGCTTCTCAGCACATGACTGGACGTAGGGATCTGCTCACAAACTTTCGGCTATTAAATGAACATCAGAAAATTTGAATGGAGAAGGCCCTGAAGCAGTGGGCATCAGTTATTTAACTCTTTCAAACTTCGACAAGTCTCTGAATTCAAAACAGTTTAACCTGAATGACGTTTTATTTGTTCCAAAGATGAAAATGACATTAATTTCTTCATTAGTGGCTGTGAAAAATGGCAAACAGACAGTAATTAATGACGGTGACCCACATATGGTAAATGTCAACACTGGTGAAAGAGGTGCGAGTTGCTCAGTCATTTATGGTTTACATGTGTGTAATCTGCATCTAATCCAGCCAGAGCTTCATCCAGAAAGTGGGTGTCAGAGTAAAAATTCTCCCACAGGATCAATTGTGAGGTTGACCCCCACTTCTCGACAGTTTCTCGCCGCCCAAATTTTAGGTGTGTTTTCAATCAATGATGGAGATAGCAACTCAGAACAACTGGAGCAAAGCACCAGAGGGGGTGTAGCGACAGTGTTTGATGCGGATGAACCCCTTATGGGTGAATTGACAAATGATGGTGTCGCACACGAATCTGTCAGCAGTTTGCCGTTCAAAGAGGATCACTCCCTGCCAAAAGGAGCGATCACAAATGGTAAAAGTGTCAATGGTGTAAGCTGTGCTCTGACTGCGAGTATTTCAGTGCAATACCTACATCGTCATCTTGGACACATTGGTGAAACAGTGCTAAATTTAATGCTACGTGAGGGCATGGTAAATGTTGCAGTAGACTTAAAGTCCACGAAATTCCTATTGTGTGAAGCGTGCATGATCGAAAAGCAAACGGCGAAACCCTATGAATATGCTGCTGCTCGCAAACTTTACAAGCCACTTGAAATTTTACACTCCGATTTTTACGGCCCATTACCTATGTCAATTGGACATGCGCAGTATTTCATGACTTTTATCGATAAATCGAAAAAATTCTTGTGGATCAGGTTCCTTCATGGAAAGAACGAAGTGTTTAATGAATTTAAAAACTGGCTTACAAAGATCGAAAGAGCCACAGAACGAAAAGTTAAAGCATTGCGCTGTGAAAACGGTTGTGAGTATTGTTCGAATGAATTCAAACATTTTCTAAAGTAGCACGGCATTCAACACGAACTGACAATACCATACTACCCGCAGCAGAACGAGGTCACAGAACGAATTAATTGAATGCTGCAAGATAAAGTCGGTGCTATCTGTACGAATCAAAGTTACCGAAACGTTTTTGGGCTGAAGCTTCCACCAGCCATTCTAGCCCTATAAAATGTACTTGTAATTTTTATGTAACAGAGATTGTGAGTGTTTTTTATTCTTAAGTCAAAGTAATGTATCCAAAAAGTAATTACAAGAAGAAATGCTTATGTGTTTATCTTGTTTACTTCACTGAATACGTTTTCACAAGAGGTATTGGTAATAGATGATCTAGCTCATCAACACGTAATACATTGGAGTCCACTCATATACACTTAATATCACGTTTTGAGGTTACATATTGTCATCTTGCTACTTTTGGATGGAAAAAGTGGTGAGTGAGTCTTTCCTGCACTACACCTCTTATTATCTTGAAATTCCGTATCAGCAGAAGTCAAGATGCCTCTGCATTGTGTAACATAATTATGATTTTTTTAGAAATTTTGTTAATGATGTAACAACTGTACAAAATCATTAACCTTGCATACATATACGAGGCATTTTTTGTTTTTTCAAGAGAGATTGGATTTAAGCCAGATGGTAATTGCATGCCTGTTGGCTTTCTTAGACCTTGTCTTTGCTGGAATTTGTTTGCTTTTATAAAGAATGTTCTCCAGTATGCAAAACAGAACTATGAAAACACAGTACTAACAACTTGAAATGAAAGGTCATCCATGACAGGTATGTTGATGGTGTGTTTGCCATAACCAAAGAGAATCATTTACATAATTTTATTGAAACCATTGCCAACCTAAATCCAACCATTAGCTTGGCCATGGAAAATGAGGGAGAAGGTCAATTACCCTTCCTAGATGTAAAGAGGCAGTCAAATTGCAACATTTTGGTATAAGGGCCTGTTTACATGGAGGTAGGGTCATCCTCCTAGGAGGGCCAGAACATAGCCCTCCTTTACATGCAAACTCGACAACCTAGGGTCACCCTGGAGGTAGGGCCAGCGTCATGGCTCGGTCTTGTGGTTTTCGTAGCCTCTTTCTGACTGAGCAC
>JANTCA010090760.1:0-13671 GCA_024741275.1 Chironex yamaguchii
GGCTTTTAAGTCTGAGGATTGCAAGTTCGAGCCCGGTCGGCTCCCACTTAGTGCAGCTATTGTGGTAATGCCCACTCAAAACCCAGAGGTGGTTAAGGGGAAATTCATTAATTTTTTCTTAAATTATAAATATGTATATATACACATGTATGTATTAAACAAATGAATGAAAAATATCATATGTCATCTCAAATACGTGAACAATTTGCAGGTGTTGATTGCACTGAACCTGGGTGCAGCACTATTTGAATAACTGTTAGGTTACTATTCTGTTTAGTACATATACACTGTTTAGCCTACTATTCATACCAAAAAAAATTTGAATAGGAAATTCCATAAAGCCGTAGTTTATACCATATAGAATATAAAATTTGCAACTTGACCTAGGCCATGTGGGTCGAACCCTTTTGGGTGGATCGTTATATTTTTCAACAGGGTAATAAATTTATGTAATACTTGATGATGTCACAATGGCTTAATTCCAAACCAAAAAGGGCAAGAAAAGGATTGTTGTGTTAGTAAATGCTTTTCAATAAATCTGATGTCTCCAAGGCCATCTAGAGTGACATTAATTTATTGTTACTGTTACTTTTTAAGGTAAATATTATCTTTAATTAATGATACTCGTTACAAATTTATTTTCCATCATTCTTGTCAGGGATTCCTCGGAAAAATTTGGTGGATCTTATTCAGCATTGATGGAAATTTTACCATCGCCTGCGGTTGTTGTTGGTAGCGTATATAGGGGTTTTTTAATCGTTGCTGTTTATTGGTCAAATGAGTAGAAGCTATGGTGTTCTGAAACATTCGTACAAGCTGTTGAACTGACGTGCTACATTGTGTTCTCTGATAAATATGATACCGAATAGCACTTTGTGTCATGATGGCCTGATTTTTAGAACCAAATCGTGGATAGTAACGAATTTTGCTATCGCTTCTCTTGGTGTGTGGCATATTTCCATTGTATTATGTCTAAATTTCTGAAGAAAAGTTCCTTTGTTTCCTTTCTGCATTAAGAGAGGTCTAAAAGTATGGTACAAATGATGAATAACCATAATTTAAATGTCGATATTAGTGAATAAAACCGTATCAGAGTATAACGTTACCGGTGCAAAACGTCATTGAAGAGTTAGCTCCACCCTATCGGCAACGTTTAGTTTTATTTTCACATTAAAATTTTGTCTGGTCGGCCTTACTTGATTCCTACTTTTGAAATCTCTTAGTGTTGATGGTAACTTTGGTCTGTGTCTTTGACGTCTTTTAGTTTGCATTGTAAATTAGTTTCTAAGCTTTTAACTGACTTATAATCCATTTAAGATCATTGAATTGGAGTATAAAATTTTTACCCATGATTTGTACATTCATGTATGTTTTGACATGACTAACGTTGGTCAAATCAATATCTTACTTTGATAGCGATGCCAAAGTGCATCTACCTCAAGTCCTCTGGTCGTAATGTCTATACTGGTCTTCAAGTTGGGCACGATTTACCACCAAAGTTCAGGTTAGACACAGACTTCTACAATGCTGAAATACTCTACAAAGGAAGTACTCTTGACGAAGTATCGCAGATCGAGGTTAGTTTACGTTAAATCTAGAGTGAATTTTGGAGTAGAACCACAAATGGGTTGTATTAAGCCCGATTAAAACGCTCTCACCATTGCAATTAACATCACCCAACATTTGTAGAGCGAGTGATTAGTAATGTTGAGTGATGTTCAGTAGTGGTGGTAAAATGCTCTCAGCAATTTGACTGAACTTCAGAACTTTCGACTTTCGAGGACCCAATACGAGGCAATCCTCTTGAAGCACAATCTTTTTGGTGCCAATATTCTGAAATCCTGAAGGTCCAGGTCTCCTTAGACAACTTTGTTTTGAAGGATTTTTTGGCGCAAAAAGAAACAGTTTAGTGCGCATGCGCCGACTGGAAATTGTTGAATGGAGTGTTAAAACGCTCTCAACTTCTCTTCAACAGCACCTTGGACAATAGAAATGTTGAGTCGACCACTGATTATTTTTGAATTCGCTCAAACTCCACTCAACATCGCTGAACAGCGCTCAACATAACTTTAACATCGCTCAACATGGTGTTAAAACGCTCTCAACATTTGCTTTCTACAATTGTTGAGCGGTGTTCAGTGAAACGTTTTAACGGGGCTTTAGGGGAGCCGAAAATACGCTAAGTTATTATTTGATTGAAGATATGATAAATAGCGGCGGTGTTAGAAGAAAGAGGGTACGTTCCTTAGCGTTTCCAAATAGTTTATAGTTCTATCATTATTTTTTACAGGAAAAAGTTACTTAAAGCAGGAGGTGCCCATTGTATGTAGTAGCAAAGTTATATTTAGGTCCGAACTGCCACGAAAGATGCTTACCAATTGCATCCGAAATTAGACACAGCGTGACTATCATCGTCTGAGAAATGATACTTTTTCGTTGCATTCATCCTTATATGGTCTCATAGATGTTTTTTATAAATCACGTTTTTGCCATTTTTTGCCGTTCTCTTGCACACTTATTTGTGTTTGTTGTTTTGGAATGAAGCTAAAAGTGGCCTCCCTGATGTCGCGTGGTAAGCATACATTTAACTGCTGCTGAACAATTCGTTTTTTCCTACCGCGTAGGTTACGTCGTTAAGTGTTCTTTTTCGTGGAAGGAAATTTGTTATTTGACCTTGTTTCTATAAACTTGCTGCTTCAGTAGTCAGTGTTGTGTTTACAATTGCAATACCACGTGTACGGTTCATTATTTTCAATGTTGTTGTTTCAAGAATTTTGGGGGCACCCTTGACATCGGCCGATAACATTTCATTCTTGGCAGACGCACAATATGCCATTTGAATAAAAATTGTCAAAGTAGTTGTAGGTATTTAACAGTCGATACAGGAGATTTGCAAAATTATTGAACAATCTAGAATATTTGACCGGAAATTGTGTCTTAAACATTGAACTTTTAAGTTTGTCAGTATTGGGCATCGTCGGGGATCGATTATCGCCTCCGGATATTAAATATCTTTATTGGTGTTACTCGTTGCTGTCATAAGCTTAGTACAATTTATAATTACAATTTACAGTACAATTTATCGTCTTGCAAATTGTAGGTCTGGGGTTGTGGTGGAGTCCACGCTGTTGCCGATCAACAGAAACAAAAGCAATGGGATCAGAGAGAAATTGAGAAAAGACGTAAAGTGAGCATGTTTTTGGCGAATAGAAAACACGTTGATCGAATTGTTCTCAATTGTATTTTCATTTATCATCAAAGTAGCTAGATAGTCTTAATTTCTTTTGATAGACTTCGTTGGTATTATCAATATTGTCACGACTAAAGCTCACTCAGCTCACCACTGTTGTCGTTACCGATCCGGATCTTCTCCTTCGTGGAGAAAATGTTGCGGGTCTTTCTGCCTTTAACATCATCTAGAGGCGTATGAACCCCGTTTTCCTCTGATTTTGCCGACATAATGTTACCACATGATTGTTTTGGGTCGCATCTTGATGCAAAGGGCAAAACCGATCCCGAAATTTAAAAATATAATTCCGTGAAAAATGGAAAGGTCTAATTTAGTTTTTGCACCAAAACAGTGATGAAATGGACATAAAAGTGATTGCTTGGCTGTGTCTATGGGTCTTACGTATTTCCTATCCGCTTCATCTATCTTTTTGTGCCACGTCATATTTGGCAAAGTTTTGATATGGACTGTTGCCAGCCTATTAGAACAGAACAGTTCCTCTGTGTTTCAAACTCCGTATTTAGCAAACGAAGTCGAAGCTGTTGAGCTAAAGGAGTATTTTGACGATGATAAACTACTTTTTTGCCCCACTCACCCAAACACAGCACCTTCTCGCCAAAACATAGCAAGTGGCAGCGTCGGTGTTCTTTTCCATTCCCTTTGACCTCTATTTGCTGTTTATGAATGAAAAGCTCAGTCACGAGGTTTGCAGTAAGTACACCTGGCATCTACTAATTAAATCAAGCTACGATGATACGACATCGGAAGGGCAAAGACTCTGATGCCTTTCCTACTTATCTAGACAGCAAGTGATGACCCTAACACGATTATTGTGAACGCAGGAAGAAATTTAGAAAAGAACATTCAGACCGTATGTATATAAAAGTACTAAGACCTCTGCAGACAACACTATAACATGAATTATTAATACGGTTTAGACTCATGGCCTTGTGATAAGGAGTCCTACCGCCTTCCACACGTAAAGGTGAAAATCGACAGCCAATTAAATTAGGGATACTCTCGAGCAGAATTTAGTTTGCTCGTTTTCAACGTTTTGTTGTAGAATCAAGGTGTTCGCTGACATATGAACTATCTATCAGTTAAACTATTATAAGTTGTTTTATGATGCCATTTTACTACAATAGGAAATTGTTTGAATGACTGACTGACTGAATGAGTGACTGACTGAATGAATGAAGGAAGGAAGGAAGGAATGGATGGATGGATGGATATGGATGGGTGGGTGGGTGGATGGGTGGATGGATGGATGGATGGTGGGTGGATAGGTGGGTGGATGGATGGGTGGATAGGTGGATGGATGGATGGATGATGGATGTTTCTTGCTTCAGTATTACATTGTGAGCTGATGAAGTAATCCGTCAATTCCGTTTAGATGCCAACCTTTTTACACAAGTAGGATAGAAAACCATATCGTTATTATTTTTTCTTTTGAAGGTAAAGAGACCTGGTCGTTGGGAAGATAATCCAGATCGTTCAATATTAGAAATGGGTGGAGTTTGCGTGTCTCATAATGAAAGAGGTGACGTCTAGGGCCGTACTTACTTTCGTGCGTTGGTGCAAGAAAGTTCCGGTTGTAGTTTTTAGCAGGGTACAGTTAAAATTATTATTCAACCAAAGTTGAAATAAATAGTATGAGTTAAACTGTATTAGAGTATACTTTGCAAAATATTTTTAAGCAAAAACTGAAAGTCGACCTTCATGTAGCTTGTCAATATAGGTAAGTCTGTTGATAAAGTTGGATTTCTTAAAGTTGTCTTGCTTTTTCCCCGCACGTTTAGTAGTTGATAATGTAGTGTTTATTTACAATAACTTATAACATGAACTTTAGCCTACACCATTTACTACGCAGTAGGTCGCCTTATCAAGTAGGCCGCCCATACTCACATCACCTATCCCGTCGCATCTGGATGCCGTTGGGGCGCCACGGATGACTCTACGACTCTCATCCACCCAGTTCTATCCCCAGCTGCTCTCAAGTTCTGTTCGGCCGTGAGGCCAGCCCATTCCTGGATGTTATCGTCCCATCGTTTCCTCTGCCCGCCTCGATGACGGTTCCCACTTACTTTGCCCTGCATGATGGTTTTTGCAAGGCCAGTCGACCTAACCACGTGTCCGTATCATCTCAGTTTGCAGCTATTCACGATTGTCTTCACGAAGCCTGTTGGGGTCCAACAGCGTCTGTGATGCGACGTTTGACTTCCTCATTTGTCACAGGATCGCGGTAAGCCATGTTCATTACCATCCGATAACAGTGTGTTTCCATAGCTTGGATTCTGTGTTGTAGATCAGCCGTTAACGTCCATGCCTCACAAGCGTACAGAAATATCGAGATCGAGCGGACTTGCTGACCTTGATGTCAGTCTCAATGCCATAAAGGCAGTTGTCATCAGCTTTGTCTTCTCTGCACAGATTTCAATCCCATAAGCCCGTGTTGCAGTGTCCATTCGTCTCACCAGTTCAGAGTGCTCCTGCTCGCTGCCAGCTAGACCATCAATGTCATCAGCAAATCTAAGAGCTCTGGTGAGAGCAGACAACGCTGGCGTACACCTATCTGCTGCCGGAACCATTTACCGAGGGATCCGTTGGATATCACTGCACTTATTGCCTTACTGTAGAGATTCTGGATGACTTTAGTTAGCTTGGCGTTGATGTTGAATTTCTTCATAGTTGCCCACAAAGCTTCCTATACCTCAAAAACTTTTGTGTGACCTCTTAACAGCAAATAAATTTTTGAACAATCTTTTTGTGGTACAAAACTTGAAACAAAAGTTGAAAATTTGCGACATTGTGCTAAAAACGTAGACGAAAAAAGCTTTTAAGTATGTTTGTAGCGCAACTTCGCAAATTTTCAAGGCGATTTTCAAGCAATTTAATTGTGTGCAACTTCTGAGATCCCTTAGCGTCACACGTCCCTCTTTATTTTTACAGCCTATATCTCCAACACTGTTTGTCACAACAATTCATAGTCAAAAACAACAAATTGTTACTTCTAATAGTAAAGATATTTTTCTCATGATCATGACTCATGTGTATCCCCAGGACATGATGCACCTTTTATATGAAACGTACTAATAAGTTCATCCTCAGCAAGCCACATGTCATCATCTGTTTCTGTGGTTATTATCAGATCGTCAACATATACTAGTAAAGCTATAAAACCAGTCGTTGTTGATGTGTAAAGACATGAGCAAAATTGTGATTGATCATAGCTGACGTGTGAAAGAAATTCATTAAACTTCCAATTCTAGCTTCTGGGTAACTGCTTTAGCCAGAGACTTTTTCAATTTGCATCCTAAATGCTCTAAACCCTTTCTACATAGCCTTACATATCCATCTGGTGAACGTGCATTCCCTTCTGAATGTGTGATGATAGCAGAAACGTTACTGTTATCATTCTATCAGCTTGTGCAAAAGTCTCGTTATAATCATGCCCATATTCTTGAGCATAACCTTTTTGCTACTAATGTAGCCTGAAATCGATTAATTCTGCCATCGTCATTTTTCTTAACTCGAATTACCCACTTACATCCTACAACTCGCCAACCTTTGGGTACTTTAACCAATTTCCGTTATCAGATTTTAAGGTTCCCAGACATTTGTTGCAACACACAGTTGTCTCTGCTACATAATGTTTGAACACACCGAAAACATTTGACTTATTCCGAACGAAAAGACAGCTACACGATATGAGCAGTCATCAGTAAAAGTGACAAAGTACCTTTGCCACCAATTGATTCCTTCTCTGTTGGGCCACATCAATAAGTGTGCAGAATTTGCAATACTTCAGTTGCATGTTGTATTCCACGCTTCAAGGGCATATTTTTAATTTTACTTTCAACACAGGCCTCACAAAATGAGCAGTCATTGCTAAACGTAACTTTGATGCTGTCTACCAAATTGCTTTTTGCTACCAAAAGTGTTTTCTTCAACTGTGTGTTGTTACGTTTGCCTAGTTCGTTTTTGCCACGGCCCAATCTCTTCTGTATCTCTTGCTGCTATAGATGCTTGATTCTGTATTACACATTGTGTATTTAAAACGTAGTTTTCCTTGAAGCAACCCTACAGCAGCTAACTTTAGATCTTTGGAATTAATGTCTATCTTACATCTGCTTAACACCACATAAACACCAATACCAGTAATAGGACAAACAGCAAATAAATTAACAGAAAAGATGGTGCATACATTATTTTACTCAAATTAGCACTGTTCTTCTTCCCACGAAATAATTGAACATAAGCTTAAATTTTCCTCGTCCTACTACTTCCACTGAAGTTCCATGACCTAAAAGTACTTGCTTTAGTTTATCACTTGAAACAAAACCAATGAAATCACCCTATTGATTTGACATGCTACCACTGTCTGAAGAGTTTTATAAGCCACATGTTCACTTTCATAGGTGACACTTTCATTTGTTGTAAACCAAAGCTGTTCATCTTCCTGGAGATGCTCCTTGGCATTTGAAGCTTAACTTTTCTAATCAGACTCTGTGATTACACTTTGTACTGTAATTACTAATATGCTCAGATAATCGCTGGGAACAATTCCTTGCAATGTGGCCAATCATTTAAAATTGTTGTCATCCGATGAACTCTGTTGCTGCTAACACCCTGTTGTCAATATCAAGTGTTTTATCCGTGTTTTGCGTTTCATTTCTTCGTATTTATTCTTCAAGAAGTCAACATTGTACAAAATCCACATAGGCCACATATTGTACTTAAAGCAATAATGAAACTTTCAAACGAACTTGGCAATCCAAGTAATAAAATACCTAGCACATCTTGTTCTTCAATTAGAACATCGACTGCAGCAAGTCGATCTACAATGCCCTTGATATGATTAATATGTTCAAAACCCTTATCTCCCTCTTCATTTCGGCTCTGGATAGTGAGTGTTGTGCCCATAGTCTGTACTGTGAAGTATTCGACTCATCGTGCTTTCGAATATTCTCCCATGCCTTGCTTACTTAACAAGAAAAAATTCTTGAATCTTCTATCCACAAACAAATCAATGAAAATGCTTTATCAGTATCAAGTTGTGCAGCCTCGCTTTCTACTTCTGTGTCTTCATTTTCAGGTGAAGTACTTGTTCCCTGTGCGGTTTCCCATTGGTCATTGTCGCTAAAAGATTTGTTCCATCTTTTACTTTCCAACTCCATTGTTGGTCTCATTCAGTTTATCAATCGTAAATTTTGAAAATACTGCATTCAGTCCCTCTCTCTTCACGACTGGAAAACAAACTGGAACTTCCTAAGTTTTGCAAGTAAGACATTAACATGAACTTATTGGTTTACATGAACCATACTGGACCCATAACCTGTTGTTTTGTCGATCATAAGATGTAAGCCAGCAAAAACTCGGTATCAAACTGGATTGTATTACTCAAAACAAGAATCGTTTTATAATTGTGCTTTACGTTTTAAGTTTTTTTAACTAAACAGTTCTCATGTCATTTTATGTCGTCGAAATCATGTTACATTTTGATACCATTACAACAGTTCACAGAAAAACACATCACAACAGATGATACGGATCAAATCCTGGATTCAGGATCATTTTGAAATTTTTGGTAATGGTAACGACAAACTTTACCAAATGACAACTAGTGTAAAAATCCATGGGGGAAGACCCAGTTACCATGAGGAGGCCTGTTAGTATAACTTATTCGAATATGCAGAATAATTATCTGAGATTATATGACGAGTACTCTTGATAAATTATCTCTTCTATTAATGAATTTTAAGTAACACTGAACCCGCCATTTATGGTTAAATTTTCGTTGAAGTACTATTATGTTTTGGTGTATTGGTCATTAAGATTTAGACGATTTTCGTCGCAGCTTGTATTAGTGTTGCTAGCTGTATCATTGTATGGTTTCTGTAGTTGTTGTACGTAGGGTATTAAGCAACCCTTTGGTTATGTCAAGAATTTTTTCTTTTTAGCTGCAATGTTTAAAAAATCCGCGTAACATTCGCAAGACCAAACGCAGTGGAAGATAAGCTAAGATATTAACTGCAAGTTGTAAAAAGTTTTGCTCTAAAGGGTGTAAGAATTGCATGTTATAATAAAAATATTTTATTCGGAAACTAGAGCAACATAAATCATATGTGAAAGTTGCGAAAATTCAAGATGATTTTATGTATACTTTGGTTTGTTTCATTGCCCAGACGATATTGTGTATATTGAATTATCAAAAGTAAGCAGCTTGGAAAAAGGGTGCTCTGTTATTGATTTTTTTCTCTATTCCACTATTGCTTCTACTGGGCTTTTTCACAAACGTACTTTATAATACGATGAAGAGTGCACAAAATGACCTGATATTTTCGACAAAAAAGTCAAGGAATACATTGGTTTCCTGCCAAGCGAAATAGCCGATTTAGTGAAAAGCTTCACTCTGACGAAAACTGTCACTTGTGGTTAGTACTGTTATTGATCAGCCTAGTGACTAGTATAAAACACCGTTCTTCTGTTAGTTCGATTACGTAAATAGAAAGAACATTGACAACACGCTGTACTCTTAAAAACATGTGTGAAGAGATGTCGTTTGGTGTTTGTAGGGATATTGCACGAGAAAATTTATCGAATCATGAAACGTAGGTTGTCTCCTGTCCTGACATCACTTCATCTAGTTTTACTTTCAAAGCCAAAATCCAAGTTTATACATGACATGTCCGCGGAATACGACAACTCATGGTCGGCTATTATTTGTAATAAAACCCGAATTTTATTGGTATTTTTTAAAGCAGCCTTTGTAGTCATGACGAGGTTTTCATGTGAACTGGAAATACTGTCTTTCTGACCAGTTTTCGAAACACTGATAAAGACGAAATTTTTATGTGAATACCCATTTGATTGTTGATGGGATTCAGTAATGTCATCGTTTAATTCCTCGCGTTTTAATATGATCTACTCTTTTGAAAATGTTAGAATTAGACCCTTGATTGAATTGCTACTTCTGTTGAGCTTCGTTTCCTAGCAAATTTTAAAGCCTTATTCACTGTTTATAAACCAGTGCCGTAGCCACGAATTTTTATTTAGGGGGGCAGGGGTGGAAATAAAAAAATTATACTACGAGCGAAGCCAGTAGCGCATTCACAAAGCGAATGCCAACGGAGCTATGACCCCTCTAGATGCGCTAAAAACACTACAATTTCTACTTGTTTTTGAGTTATACAACACGATTATTAATATGCAAGGTGAACAAAAAAAAGTAATATAAACTATTATACAACACAAAATACTCAAACTATACTATGTCCAAGGTTTCTTTTCTTGTTTCATTTAGTATCGGAGAGGGGCCCACCATAGCTGGAGGCGACAAGGAAGAAAATTTTTCAAAATCTATCTCTGGAACGGCTGTAAATGCTATCCTGAACATAAATTCAGAGGGGAATAAAAATCAACAACTCGATCAAAAAATTCATGATAAAGTGGTAAACCTTTGATTATTACTTAATTAATGTTGTAAAGATTATCAGAAAGTTAAGTGACATGAAACACTTGTCTTACGAAAAGTTTATGTAAAAAAAGTTAGGTTCTACCTCGCTCTAAAAAGAGAAGCACAATTACAGTTTTGAGTTATAGTTCACTTCGTAGAGGAGTGAAGGTTAACAAATCACAAGTCACACAAAGCAATAAAAGCACGTGTCTTTAAAATCAATATTATATTTATGCAGCAAAAGAGCAGAGAGATCGTATCTAAGAGAACAAATAAAATAATATAAAAAGGATTAATCATTGAAACATGAAATCAGACATCAAAAAATGCCGCCGCATTGATACTCTTTTATCTTCTATCTATTCAGTAATTCTTTTCTTTTTTTATTTATTATTAACAACTGGTTTTTTTTTAAAAATGCCTGGAACTTTTTGCCACTCCCGGTGGCTACGGCACTGATAAACATACCTTTGTAAAGGAGCCCCGCACTGCTCATTTGTAAATCCAGATCCTTTTGATTCCAATATCACCGTTGGATTGCTATATTGTTCAAATATACTGTGTGGACAGTATTGGTAGTGTTGTTCTGCAGTGACGCGTCATTCTAAATTGAGGGTTGATTTGGCTTGACGCAGACAAATCGTTCGAAGAAAGATGTTTTGCTGACAAATTTGAATCGGCGAAATACGGCCAATACCATGCTTTTTGAGTTTTTTTTACTCAGCGTTCTAAAGACAATGCAAGTCATTCAGAGTGATGCTATGATCTTGTTTGAGTGGTAATTTAAAGCCTGGCAACGAAATAATTGCTGTTATTAGTGTTACACCAAATCCTCTGTTTGTGACATCTTCGTTAACATAAACCAATTCAAATCGATTTGTTAGAATTATGAATAGAGCTTTTCAAAGTTTACTTCAGACATCTTGTCACTACCATACCAATCTCTGCCATGTTAAGAAATGCGTAGTAATTGTTTTGTCCTGTTCTCCCGGGACCGCTAGCTACAGTCAAGTGAAATTGTGGGTCCGTGGACAGCTTTTATGATATCATTGATTTATTGTAGGTCTAGTGCGAGGGTATCTTTAAGTTTGGTGACTGAAAATACTTGTCGAGATTTTCATTGTCGGAAAAATGAATAATTCATCTGTTTTCAATATTTGAAAAATGTCGACGAATAGGATTTGCCTGTGTAAGACAGTAATCGACAAGGATTATTTCAGCGGTGCTCTCTTGTAAGGAGCATGCGTCTTGACTGAGCAGTCAGCCTGATTGTGCGCTGTTTAATCCCTCAGCTGAGGTTAAGGAAATTTCAATTTGGTGATTTTCACGAAACGTGCATAAACAAGAGTAACCCGAGTTTACACAGTGCATCAAAATATCAACGAAAGACGTCTGGCTGACTCGTGCAGGTCGGATCAAACGATCTGCTACTTGTGGTTACGCAATCCAGCAATGCCTGTCACGTGATCGACTGGCTGTTGGGTAAGTTATCGGCCTTGCTTGACTTCTAGATGTTGGGAAAGGTAGGCTCACTACAAAATCAAAATAGAAATTAACCACTATCAAGTTCTAACCAGCTGTCTATGGAAGTGACCGCTTATACTGCAGTAGACACCAAGACTCGTCATTTGAGAAACAGGAGAAAGAAGCATGCTGGTAGTCCCTAGGTCGTATTAAAGTCTGCAGCACCTTGTCAAGGAACGTTAAAATGTGCTTTGTTAATGGATATCAATTTCTTCATAGCTCACACCTTTTGAACCTCCGTTTTCCAGCCCAAGAACTTACTGGAGTCTGCTGCTGTACTACTTTTCCTAGACCGAAGTATTCCAAGCTTGGAAATAAGATTAATCAGAACGTCTTGCTTGACAATAGACTCTTAGTTTGAGAATCCATTCCTCAGTTTTCCTAGTTGAAGATCGCTTCCACTTACTTTGGTTGGAGGATCGATTCCTCAGAACCTTTGATTGCGGAATCCATTCGTTAGAACTTTTGCTTGCGTAATTGATTCCTTAACCTCCGAAAACTTAAAGACCCAGAAATTAGAGAAACCTACCAGCAAGAACTTCACGGACAATTCGCCCCACTTTTGTTACTTCATGATGTTCAGGAACTGACTGATAACTTTACAGAGGCTGTCAAGGAAACAGCAGAGAAGGTGCTAGGAAAAAAACCGTGGATTACTGCAGAGGTCCTAAGTAAATGTGATGAAAGACGTGAGGCCAGAAAGGAGAAATTCAGAAATGAGGAATGCCTTGACAGATATAGAAGAAGTAATAAAGAAACCAAAAAAGAGATAACCAAGGCAAAGAAAACTTGGATCCAGGAGCAAACCACTGAGATCGAGGAGAGCCTAAGTCGAAATGCTAGTAAAAAAGCCTTTAGCCTTGTAAGAGCACTATCCAAAGCCCCGCAACCAAAAGTTAACGGCATAAATGATGAGGATGGGAATACCCTAACCAACACTGTTGATGTAGCGGAAAGATGGAGAAATTATTGCGAAAAGCTACACAGCATTGAAGCAGAGGTTGACCACTCGGTCCTTTGGGAAGCTACACAATGGCCAGAATCAATCATGATCATAATCCACAAAAAAAAGTGATGGAAGAACCTGTGAGTACTATCGTACAATCAGTCTCATCAGCCACGCTAGCAAGATATTGTGTCATCCAGAGAAGAATTACTCCAGGCATTGAAGAAGTCCTCAGTAAGAGCCAGGGAGGCTTTTTTTAGGAAGGGCTGCTGAACAGATTGGTAATCTGAGGATGCTAACGGAACAGAACAGAAATCATCAAAAATACACTTATCATAATTTAATTGACTTCAAAAAAGCATTTGACCGAGTCTGGCAGGAAGCCCTATGGCACACTATGGCTAAACACAATATCGGCTGCCACATTACCGGGCTCATTAAATCTCTTTATGAGAATGCCAAAAGTACAGTCCTGGTGAACAACGACTACAGTAGCTGGTTCACTTCCAGCATTGG
>JANTCA010090762.1:0-13670 GCA_024741275.1 Chironex yamaguchii
AGATAGATAGATAGATAGATAGATAGATAGATAGATAGATAGATAGATAGATAGATAGATAGATAGATATGTAGATATCTAGATATATATATAAACTATTATGCACTGTAGCTCTTCTGGGATTGTCGGCACATCATGGTTTGGCCTCCAGCACCACACCTGAATCCACTCAATATTCTTTCTTGGTTTTTCAAAGGACGACTCACCTGCCTTTGGTGACACGTCAGTGTTTGGTTTAAACCTTATCATGTACGCACTACCTTACTTTGGCGCCATTAACCTTAGTAGTTATTTAAGATTACAAATTCAAGAACTACTGACATATTACTTGCCGAAATTAGTAAACATGGCGTTCATTTATGATCCAGACTAATAAAAGATATAGAAGCATTTGTTTAGCTATTTCGTCTAACTCTTAATTAATATTAATAGAATAAAAAAATAATAAAACAATACCACAAACGTCAATGGGGGAATCTCGCGTATTGTTTAGTAAAAGTTTTCAACTTTACCCACATTTCAAAATTTTATCAGTAAAGGTTGCAGTTTATGCTAACTGTAAATTTAAGCATTTAGATCAAGCTAAAAATAATCAAAATACCAAATTTGATATAGTTCTATCTAATCTCGATGAGACTGTTCTAAAGCTTACATTTTTGAGGAAGCTTGTCAATAAAGAACGAAAATTACTGTAAAATCATAGTTTAAATCTAGTGAGAAAAACCTTACCCGGTTCCTGTCAGGACTACCAAAAGATTTACAGAAAATACAAAGTGATATGTATGTTTGCACAAAAGAAGTTATGTCTAGATATAAGGTTTAGGCCTTCTTCCAATGTTTAGTATAGTAGTACGAATGAGCTTAAATGTAGGTGTTTTATCTGTTTCTGTCAACCATTCCTCCTGTAATTAGTCATCCGGACATGAGCTCTTTCATTTATAGCTCACTAAAACGTTGCTGTGAAAGTTTATAAGCCTTAGTTTTATAACCGGGTAATAAATCAAGAATTTATTGTGAGCGTGAGGGATATTGAATTAGAAAGCATAGAAAAAATCTGACGAATCTTATCTTTCATAAATCAAAGGATAAGACATACGCCTCGAGTCCTCCAAAAATTCATGGTAAAATGTTTTAGGAAAATAATTCTCTAGATTTGACAAAAGTGCTTTCATTTCAGGTTCTATTCCGTATTTTCAAAATAGCCGCATAGGAGATGAAACGAAATGTTACATACTTTTACACTGTGGAGGAATGGATCAAATTAAAGGCAAGAAAAATTAAGAAAAAGTGTTAAATTGAAAAGTATTTTTCATGAAAACTGCAGTACATTTTGTAAGCTGAAAAATTTACCACTAAAAGTTGGTTGTCATGTTGGAAAACCCATTAAAGCCTCTTATGAAGCAAATAATTAATACAATTAGGATGTCAGTTGATTGTTGCTGTCTTCTTCAACCCATGTAAGCAACAATAAACATATATTAGCCCTGTTTCTCGTCAGAGCTCATATTTTGCTAAATTTGTGTATGTCTCTCAGGATTTCCTCAGGCTTAGCAGCTCTTTGCTGTCCACCGTATCTGACCCTTGCTGTGTCGTATCACTGAGGCGTAAAGCCCTGCTACAATTTTGTATTGAACCATTTACATACAAGAAGGGGTTGACGAAGTAAAGTAGGTGAGAACTTAGCTATCCTCATGAGTGTGTGAAAGGACTAAACTTACTTTCAAAAGACCCAAATACATTTCATAGAAACAGGGTGCTGGATTCAATGTTCCTTGCAACTGTTCATCTGTTCGAAAGTGAACTTCTAATGTATTGCATTTGTTCGAAGGTAATAGCCGGCATTTGTATCTGTTTTACAAACCCACACAACCCGCGGATAGTCTAATTTGATTGCTAAGAACGAATACTGATGAATTTACAGTCAGTTTGTTTGTACTGCAAATTTTCGCAATAGGACACTTGTCGAAGTTGTGACAGTAACTACTCTTTTTTCTATTTGAGTTTATGTTTTTCTTTGTTTCTCATCTATTATGGGTCAGTGTTTCAAGCTCTGTGGTCAACCTGTGTGTAAAGCAATAACTTAGCTTATTTTTGCCGCTCTCTTGCTGGACAGTTTTTGAACTCCATTATTACAATTGTGTTTAAGTGAAAAGACGATTATTAAACACTATCAAAACATCGCTTGGAAACTACAGAGTACTAACCACAATCCATCTTTCCCAAGTGAATTTAACTTATCATTCATGTTACGTTTGATAATTTTAATCTATGTTCATCTGTCTCGTAAAAATCAAATTAATACCATATTAAAGCAAATAAAGTATTTGCCAACACATTTTCGACCTAAATGATCTAAAATCTCGCCTGTTTTTTTCTTAACAACCACAATTGTGTATTTTGTCTTGCTGCATGCTTGGCCCTTCCAACTCATGTCCTAATTTCCCAAGTGCTGTTACAGCTAGCCCCAGGGACTTAAAATTGTTCACCCTATTCATCGTTTTACCGATGGTTGTTATCAGCATAGCTCTAAAGTCCGCCATTGCCTGGTCTCATGTCCAAGACGAGAAAGGAAGAGGCTTGAGAGAGGAACAGGTGGGACTCTGTCCGGTAAAACCAAATTTCAGAGGTGGCAGCGGTCCTGCAAGCATCATTTGACGTCGTCAGAAAACGCAGTACGTGGAACGGAGTGACACAAATTGTCATCACAATATTTGCAGCTGGATTCGGCCCACTGCAAGAAATCTGAAGCTAGGCAATGACAACAACAGCATAGCTCTGTCTTTATGGGCATCAAGAACAATCAAGGGAATCTTCTTTGCATTGATATCTAAACTTAACTCTTGAGTTAGCTGTACTTGTTGCGCCACCTAGACAGCTTACTTTTAAAAGTGTTCGGTTATCAATTACGTACACTACTCAACAAAAACAACAACAACAAAACAATCGACACAGCGGAGATTTGGTGTCTCAGAAGAATACTGAGGATCTCCTACTCGGATAGAGTTACTAATGAAGAAGTCCTGAGAAGGGCAGAAGAGACGAGACAGTTTTGTAGAGACATCAAAAAGGTCAAGCAACATTATTTGGGATGTCATGCAAAGAGAGAACCTAGAACATCTGGTGACAACAGGAAATATTCAAGGAGAAAAAAGTCGAGGGAGGCAACAAGAGAAAATCACAGATTGCCTGAATCGCTGGCTGGCAGGATCGCCAACTGAGGTTTTGCACGCGGTCACGGATAGTCAGAGGTTCAAAGCCATGGTGGCCGACGCTCACAGGCATTTCACCTAGAAGAAGAGTGGACACTACTCAACCATCCAGTTTCTCTGTCACCTTACTGCTATTACTTCGCCACATATATCGAGCAATGCGGGTGAAAGAGTAAAACCTTGTCTCACTCCTGTCGCAAACTTAGTGACGATTGTGCATTTCAACCACTCTTATGGAGTATTTAGCTCTAAAACCAATTTTATCGATCGTACTAGATAATAAGGTGAGTCATATTGTATGGCAACTGTCCGGAGTGAATCATGCTTGAAAGGCGTAAACAACTAAGAACAACTACTGCTCGACATTTTGCTTTTTGATATTGTTTAGGTTTCCTGACTCTAATGATGTACGTAAGCTCTACTTGGCAATTCTAGGACCATCTTCCATGTACCTTTGTGGCTTATGAGACGTATTCTATCTCAAGGGAAGATTAAGATATGCTTTGTTCAGTAAGGTCATTTTCGAGCAAGGCGACAACTCAAGTGAAACTAAAAGGACATTCGAAGATAAATTGTCTTCATCATATCGGGAGTCCAGGTAAGGTTCTAATGAGGTTTCCTTGCGCAATTTACTAACAACTAAAAGCAGAAGTAAATTACTTTTCTTCTAAATCAAACAACTTCACACGAAGGGAAGGGACGATCGCAAGTTGAATAATTGGGACCTATCGATAATGTAAAAGGCGTCATGTTCGTCGTTGAAACAAAAGTCAGTGAAATTTATATTCTCAGGACATCTCGATCCTTGTCACCACGGTCGCCTGCACTGAGGTAGAATAAAATAGCTGTACCAGATCATTTCTAGTAGCCTGAGGATGGGAGAAGTGTCTCTTGAAACGTAGCTGGTAAAAAGCATACGACTCATGTCATGATAAGCTCGAGTCTATATGGCTTCCACTGAGTCCATAAGGTCAAGAATTCAAGTCAAAAAAGTCAGCAGTATCTTAAGGGTCGTAGTCAAAGCTTTCCGCCGTAGGTTGATTCAAACCTGTACCCTCCAGCTTATGACTTAATCGATTTATTAACTTTACAATTGCAGCTATCAGAGTGATAGTCACAGAGGGTACTTAATGTGCGTACAACCGCATCACGTCAGTGGATAGGATAGACCAATCTATCATGGAGCAGATGCACACAGTGAATTATGTAGATTCCTGACATCGATAACTTAAATGGATCTCAAATTAAAGCATCATCTAGGCACAGTAATGTAAAATCTAGGGTGAAAATAGCAGAGGTTGAAACGTAAAGGAAATGCTATATATCTGGTCAAAATTCTCTTTCCATTCTCACGTCCATGAGGCAGATTTTTGTTTCACATACATCAGTGATATATGCAAAGATTGACTGAAAATTGACAGAATAGTAACTTAATTGCTATAACGTCCTGGCTAATTGAGTCACAATGCTGGCAACAATGATTCGATATGCAAGAAATTAACTCAGTACCAACAGCGAATCATATGCTTGTACAGTACATTTAGCTTGTGTTTAGCTTATTACAACATGTTGATTAGCAATAAATTACGATTGCTAGTTTGAAAAACCTTTTCTTGGTACAAAATCGCCTCGAAAGTTTGCGACTTTGCCTGAAAGCATACTTAACGTTTTTTCTTCTCACACTCTTCAGAGTATGAATCGTGAAAAAGGAAAATATAGGTATATGGCAACCTATTTATACGAAACATGTATCGAAACTAGCCAATCATAAGCAAGAAAGGGGAAAGAACAGAGAGAGAATGAAGAAAAAAAGCATTATTGGAAGAGTCCACATACATACACATAAATATAAGGATGATCTAGCCGTGGCAACTATTCGAAAATTGTCGTCCTTATATATTTTGGTGCATTCTGAATTCTCTAATAATTGTTGGCCTATTACAGAATCGCATGTTTTGACGGTCTTTGTTGTGAAGGCTAAAGCATAAGAAGTTGCTGTCTTTAATAAATAATCGTTGACACAAGGTCATCGGCTAGAAAGATCTTACCATCCATTCACAAGTCTTACCACACAAAAAAGCTTAATAGTATATGAATTTTTGTGCCGATGTGAACCTGGGTATGTAGGTAGAATTACCACAAAAGCTGCGTTGAAAGGGAGAGCCGACAGGGCTCGCTCGTTGGAAACTCAGAAGTGAACACTAACTGTGCCATCACAAAGGTTGAAGACCTTCCAGAATCGCGTGTGTGTCCGTCACTCATCAAAGGCCGAAAAGGGTTCAATTCTTTAATCTCTTTTTGTTTGTCGGCTTACCCCTTCATCAGTTCATTATTTCAACAGACACTAGTGCTTTGATAAATTTTTAAAAGTCGGGGCGTTTCCAAAATGGCCATAGAAAAAAGAAGCCTAGGAAAAGAAATATCCTTAGCCAAACTTATGCGTTGTAAATTTGAATATTGGCTTTTTAAGTCCAGAGTTGCTAGTTCCAGTCCCCTCCGCAATATTTATATATATTCTGAATAATACATATTCCTACATTGCTGATGTCTTAAACACTGAAATTTGTTGATTTAATTACAAGAGAAAGCATTTTTGATACTTAATGCCTCTAACTAATGCAACCATATTCATACAACTAAACTGCGTGTGATGACGTAAGAAAACTCACCAAATTAATGCCAACGCTTTTTTGAATCATAAGCAGCTAAAATATGCTTCTTGTCTACTTTTCTTCAAAATACCTTTACGGGATATTCGGTGTCAATAACGTAAATAGTGACCACTAGCCAGATAAACACATCAAATATTCTGCATAATATATTTCTCTCCCCCCGTTTAGTTGCAAAGAATTAAGAAGCTGAACATAGTCCATGATAATCAACCACCATTTGGCCTAGCGAGAGCAGGTGAATTTCCAGAGGACTGAAATCGGAGTTAATTGTTATCAACAACAAAGCATTTCAGTAGCCTACTAAAACAGGATGGAAATTCTGTTCACCGTCTGTGTTATACGAGTTAGCAAATTTGGTGTTTGTTGCTAGCAATGAAACTACAACACTTTTGATTCCACTGACTTTTACTATCTTCATGGCTGTCTTCGCATATTTTGTAATAATGTTTAATATGATGGGATGAATTTCAAGGGCTGTTTTATGTTTCTCTATGTCACTTCGTGTCATAGAAAAGCTGTATTAATCAGCAGAGTAACTTTGAATGAAACTGTTTTCGCACAAAGACAATTGTGTTGACAATTCTTCGTTTTTATAATCTCACGGGTAGGAAATACTTAATTCATAGCAAATGATCTCAGCTCGTGTTCGCAACCATAATGGCGAGTTTCTGATTTTTGACAGGATGGAAATTTTTTTGTCTGTAGCCTCGCATGTGTGTTTGATCTATCATACTCGTCGATTTTGCAAGTAAAGTATTTTAAACTCGATATATAAAAATATGGACTGTTAAGAGTGTATGAGAATGCAAATGGTTCACTTGGCGTACAATATTACAGCCGTACTCGTCTGTCAAAGTAATTTCTTGGATAGAGAGATCGACTTGGGCTACTCAAGGAAGCAAGGTAATGTTTATGTGTTTTAAAACTGATTGAATTTGATCTTGGCGTTAACAAGACATCAGATTCTAGACTTACACTATCCTTGTTAAGGTAGCCTCTTTTAGTGTTATATCTTAATTGCAGAAACAATAATAAAAGTCCACGTTCGGTTAATGTTACTAATCAATGTTTGTCCGACATTGGAACAAGTATTTTTCACTTACCAATTTACAAGTACAGGTAATTATTATCAATCGTAGGTATTTCATGGGAGTGTTTATTTTTCGTCTATCTAACTTTTCTTTTCTACTCTTACGTCAAACGGACAAACAATGTGTTGTCTAGTGTATGACGGTTGTCTTCACAACTATCTGTTTGAAAGAGCAGAACATTTTCCGTCAAAGCGGTGATGGGTTGGCAAACTGCTTAAACTAAGGCTGTATTTCACGTATGATATGAAGAGAAGACAGTCCTTTAACAAGGTTGTTTTATTACCACAAAATCTCACCGAAACAGCTGTTTGAAAAGCTTTATGTCTTTCCGCTGATGATGTATACCACATTTCCATCCATGAGTGTAAAACAAAGTTTGATGGCAAAATGCGTTTAATAATGTTAATGCATTTGGTGGCTTGTTGCCACGGCAGGAAACTGGATTTGAATTGTACACTGTGGGTGTATTTCTGAGTGTATATTCTGTCGAGTGCTGCTATTTTTTCGACCGCTTTCTCAACAAAACAATATTGAAACTCATAATGGGGTGGCAAGTCTGAAAGAACAAAACGTACTACAGTTGACAATAACAAACCATAGACTTTTTGAACGATTTTACTGCCAATCGTATAGGTTTGTTTCCTGATTTGGTGAGCTTTGCAGTTAAGAATAATTCAATACAAAGTCCCGTCTGTTCAGCTGCGATACACACTATTTATCATTTATAATTTAATCTTCTTATGTAGTCTTTCGTGGAATAACAACCTTATGCTACAAGATTTGGTATGTACTGAACCTTGAAATTTCAATGAGTGAGGATTAAAGGAATTTTTTAAACTGCCTTTCGTCTCCGTGCAAATTTGAACTCGATTCAAACACATACTTGCCATGTTATAGAACTGTATACAGCTAGAGTCGACGATGCGTCTGTTGTGAGTAAAGAAATCTTATTCTTTAATTTACATTCCTCATTAAGCTCAAATGGCTAATTGACAATAAGGCTCTTTAGCGTGTTGAACAGCAAGAGCGACTCTTGACGTATCAAGAAATCTTTGTTGTGAAGGCCAAAGCATAAGAAGTTGCTGTCTTTAATAAATAATCGTTGACACAAGGAAAGAATTTTACTTAAACAAACTCCTGCTAAGTGTATATAAACACGATTATTCAACCAATACCTTACGTGCTCACAAAGTGTCTCTAATCTCTTTCTTTTATTTTTTAGGATACTAATTTACGCGAGAAATTCTGTCGATATGCCGAAGCGCCGACGAAATTAACACCTCGCCAAAATGTTAATATATGCACAAAAGAACGTGGGTATTTGTTGCCTCTTTTATGACTTCGTAAGAAATTTATCAGATCTTCAGTACAATTTTTATCGTTCATCAATGCTGTGTTACAGGACTTACCGTCTCATATATCGGGAGTAGTGCGTCAGTTAATACCAGAAAGGAGTATTAATCTCTGAAAGGTGTGTTAAACGATGCCATTATGAACTCTCAGACTTTGTCAGATTCTTCATCGGCTGTACAGCAGTCCAGCAAAGGAGTTAGCACCATTGTGCAACGTAGAGGCAGAAGTAAGGCAGCTCGACTACGGAGAAAAAGATCATCACTTATTTTGGAGCCTTTATTTGCTTATATGACTGACTTTGTACGATCAGCTGCCAAACGACAAGGAAGGCATGGAAAGAAATCGAAACGATCAGAAACCTTAATGACTGAAATAGGAGAAGCAATAAAAAGGTTAGTTCAAGTGGGACAAAGCATTGCAGAAGACTACTCTGAAGTGAAAGCTCAAATGTGTTATGCTTGCTCAAATGTTGAGGCCTTAGGTAAGTACATTATTTACATGTTAAAAGTCCAGTTCACAATAAAATAACGTCTATGTAGCAGTAATCTGTGTGCCTAGAGTACACCATTGCTAAGCACACGTATGTTGTTATTAATGTATAGCAGCTGTAGACAATATGATGAAAGAGGCGGGACTCTTTCTTAACCACGAGAGTTATTATTGACCTTACTGTTAAAGTATTTAGCAAAAGTTAGTGTATTTAAACTACCTTTTTAGTACGGAAATAACGAGAAATAATTCAAAACTTACTAAAATTGTTCCTTACGGAACTGTCGCACTGACCTTAGTAGTCTGCAACAAATGTTTTTATGTATTTATTCCTTGTGCGGAAAGTGGTATCCATGGTTCAGTAGGGATATCTTTAGTATAGTGCTACACAGAAAGTCAAGGGAGAACGTCAACGGCTGAAGGACGTGCACAGTCTAAAATGTTGTTAATTTGATTGATCCTCAAACAAAATTTTCAGGATCCAGGACTTGTGGTCCGCAAATAATTTTGGTTGTTTCTTTTTAATTGGTAATAAAAATAATTGTACGAGGTGGACTGATTTCTACAAGTAGATACAAACAAAACATATCATCACAAACAACAAATAATTACATATCTAGCAGCAGCTTTGTTATAAAAACGGAATATAGAATAACAGATACAAAACAACAGTTTGAAATATGATAAACACGTTCCCTCTTGTAAACAAGCACAATTGGCGCCAAGTAAGCTCACGTAAATACTAACAATCGACGACGCTCAATTCGTTGGACATTACAACACGTAAACTTTCAAGTGACACCTTATGTCTGCTCGTAGGGTACTGTAACAGTTTAGTAGATCAGAGGTCAGTCTTTTGTTTCAAAGTGCAACAGTTTTTTCAGGGTATAGACAAAATAAGATACTCAACAGTAGGAGGAGACCGAGAGCAAATCGTAGAGGGCATAAACTAGGCAGGCTTACACAATTTTCGTACGTTTGTCGTCCTGTTGTCTGCCAGGAAAACAAAAAAACATGCTTAAATTTAATGCTATTCTTCTTTGAGCTTAGTCCACTTTTACAAGAATAGATTATAGTCCCACATTCAGATGTACGTATTCTTGGAAAGCTTTTTTCATTGATCCCCCTTCTGTCAATGATTTTAATCTCTTCAGCTGCAATACAAACCCACACCACAGGATAACCTTAGTACAAAGAATTAGTTTTCGTGGAACATAGGATCATGTGGTAAATCCATTCTAACTTTGCGGTAGAAGAATTTCTATCATTTACACTATGCCGAACCGCTATGGATGACTGGTATTTGTTCTTAGTTCAAAGGTTTCTTTAGGACCTTCATCAATTTGTCTGAATACCTGATCCTAACCCGCGTTACATACCAGCTTGACTTGATTTGTCTTTTCAATTTGATTATTGAAAAATAGTACACCAATTACATGTATTTATAGTAAACGTTGTGAATTTAACGAGTTTTACTCCGTAACTTGATTTAAACTTGCTTCTCGCTGTTCATTTAGTTTTTCAGGAGTTTTTTATTTACTTTTTAAGTTTATATTGACATCCATGAACTACTTGAGGTGTAAAGTTTGCATGAACTATTGGCTTGATTTCGAATATGACACCTATCAAATTATCAATGACACCAACGTATTAATACGTGGATCGTTCATTAGATGTCTGTGCGTAGGGTCGACTCCAACAAAGGTATCTGAAGGAAAGTATCACTTTTTAACTAACAAACATGTATGTGGCAATGAATATTATCCATCGTTGCAAACAGTACTGCATTGTCAATTTTTACAATAGCAATCAAGCAAAACACAGTATGCCCACAGAAAGGCTTTTATATTTTGACTGTTCTAACAATCAACTACAAAAATTGAATTAATTGAAATTACTTTAATTGCTCAATTTGGTAAATGCAAAGGTTGTGAAACTTAACGTAGAAGTGACATGGGACAAACATACATTTACATTATGTCTGCCATCCTTACCGTTGATTTCTGCCAACCTGTTACCATCATTAATTTGTTTTGGCTACAGAGCACACAGGTATCTTTAGCTTGGCTATCACCTCTTAGTATTGTGACCACTATTAATAAATCTTTTACGAACTTTATATTCTTATTGATTATTACTAATTCTTGATCAATTTTTTGAGGTACAAAACTTCACAATCACCTTGAAAATTTGCGAAATTGCGTTAAAAAGTACTTCAAAGCTTTTTTGGAGTGTTCAGCGCAATGTCGCAAACGTTAAAGGTGATATTTCTAATTCTGCCTCCATTTGTTCTTCTGTATATCAGTGATGTTACTAATTCTGCCTCCATTTGTTCTTCTGTATATCAGTGATATTTCTAATTCTGCCTCCATTTGTTCTTCTGTATATCAGTGATATTACTAATTCTACCTCCATTTGTTCTTCTGTATATCAGTTATATTACTAATTCTGCCTCCATTTGTTCTTCTGTATATCAGTGATGTTACTAATTCTGCCTCCATTCGCTCTTCTGTATATCAGTGATGTTACTAATTCTGGCTCCATTTGTTCTTCTGTATATCAGTGATGTTACTAATTCTGCCTCCATTTGTTCTTCTGTATATCAGTGATGTTACTAATTCGGTCTCCCTTTCTTCTTCTGTATATCAGTGACAAACAATAACCCTAACATCTCTCCCATTTTCGACCGAAAAGTCTCTTTTCATCAAGAGCTGTTATGCTTTCAAGTATCCTTACGATCACGTCATGAACTAGAAGTAATTTATTTGACGTGGAATTGCTATGTTGATGACATGGGGCAGGGAACAGGGTACCTAACAGACGATTTGATTTGCCTATTTCAGCTATCTTCCTCTCGTGCTCAGTCCAGTACATTTTTTGATGCTAAATGACTGTTAAAAAAATTTCGCTCCCACACCATTTCGTGTGAGGGGTGAGGGGGGGGGTAGTGCCCACCTACGTTTTCTTAACCTCAGGCCACACTATTATGTAATGTTACAGCATGAAAGAACTACGTTCTACACCGTAAGAACTAAATTCAAGGCAAGGAGGCATGCAACTTTTGAAGTCTTTGGTATGACCCAGTGGTAGGGTGAAACCCACAACTTCCTGCATACAATGTGAGCACTTTAAGACTAATATATTGCTGTTGTGAAAATGACAACCGAAATTACATAGACTGAAATATTATATCTGAGACATATGTCTGGGTGTGATGGTTTGAGAAACCCTCTCACGTCACGAATGTTGGACAGAAATAAGACAAAACGTGTCGCAGCAAACCTATGGTATTTCGACACTGGGGATAGATGGGCGGGTATATTCTTTTACATGTCCAGAGCTGTAAGAATTTAGTATGGTACAGGAGGAGGTGGAAGACCGATATGTCAAATGTTATTTGACTTTGCATTAATACATTTGTCACAGTTTGAGATTGGATATCCCCCGTTTGGATATATAATAGATAATAACATGTGAACATCTTTTCACGATTTTTATTATTACTTTGCTACCAATCATGGCCTAGTGGTAATGTAATGTCACTTTCTTTGTCGGATACACCCTTCTAAAAACCAGATCATTATAATACCACCGTATATTTTGACTGTGCTCGTCTGACTCTAGCTAGCAGGAACAGGAACTCGTAAGGGGTCAGCGAAATTTGATTCGATGCTCAAGTATATGATTGCCGATATGCTACTTTTTTGTAATGTTAGGCGATTTTGTCCACTTTCATCTCCAGTTGCTATGGACCTGTTCAACCTGCTAAACCAAAAAAACATCTGCTGTATTTTCTGTTGTTTAACTAGTCATCCCAAGGCGAGACGATACCTGATATTTCTGTTTAATGCATGAAAGCCATGTTTTGCTGTTCAGCAGGTAATAGACAGGCGAGTTCATAAAACATTTGCATTGCATGAATATTCTAAATTTTGCAGAGCTGAATACATTATGAAGAAAGATCTTGTTGCTTATGATAAAGTAGGACAGTTCTCGTTGTCATAGTATCTCTGAACAATTCATATTAATTCAATTAATTCTGAACAGTCCTGCAATGGCTAGATGTGCGGAAGTCAGCACTTTGATCTAAGGGCATCTTTTAATATTCAAACTAAATTACACTTTAATTTGTTTTGCTCTAGGAGCTTTTGCATAAAATGGGCAATAAATGTAGATTAGAACAATGGCATGCATTACTGTACTGCACATACCCGTCTACTGCAATTTTTCTTGATTTTGATGTTTATGTAATCAGAAATAGTTTCGGTTATTGGAGGCGTGGGAATCAAAACTTACTAAAATAACATTTCATCAATACAGAATTGTTTGACCAAAAGTTATCTTCCTTAAGCAAAACCGAGATGTTGAAGCCCATATTACGTCACGTCGGATGCCACGCACTCCTGACGATTTTATGCATTTTGAACTACAAGGTTAAGATTCGTGAAGTTGAGCAGCAGTAGGTTAGACATCGGGGGGTGGGGACTTACACGGTTGCTAAAAGCAATCCCTCTTCCGTCGAGAATTCAAGTCAGGCTACCTGGAGCACACACAAACATAGGAATATGGCATAAGCCAAATATTCCTCTGTTGTGCATGTTTAAGGAAGAAGACGAAGCTTAAGCTAAATGATAAATTTTTAATGAAATGTCTTTAACAAACGACTATAAAGAGGCTTTTCCTCTTGTCCATTGTTTCGAAGTTAATTTCAGGGAAGGTCTTGGCAAGTTAAACTAAGATAAGGTTAAGTTGGGTTTTTTTACTTTGTGCATGGAAACACGATGCTTTCAACTAGGTGTGACTCGCTTTCAACTAGGGGTGACTCTACTGGAACAGATGTATTAATTAGCATATTA
>JANTCA010090763.1:0-13670 GCA_024741275.1 Chironex yamaguchii
GATGATAATAATAATAATAGTAATAACAATAACAATAATAATAATAAAAATGGTGATAATAGTGATAATAATGATGATGATAATAATAATAATAGTAATAACAATAACAATAATAATAATAAAAATGGTGATAATAGTGATAATAATGATAATAATGATGATAATAATAATGGCAGCAACAGCAATCACGACAACAACAATAATAATCATTAATTATGATAATAATGATAATATACCTCAACAAACACAAGTGCTTTGATGTATTTGTTAAGAGTGAAGCATTACCACAATAGCTGCGCTAAGTCAGAACCGACCCGGCTCGAATTCGTAATCCTCAGATCTCAAAGGGCTACACTCAAACATCCGTGCCATTACGTCACAAATATATTTATATACATGTGCTACCTGAGAGTATATGTTCCATATAGATCAGTGTCAGTTTTTCCTCAAAAGTATACCCGCAAACACCATGTACTTAACGCTTATGAAAGACATTGAACTGACGATTAATGTTCCAGTGGACTGACTGTCTAGGACTGTCAAGGAGAGTTGTAAACAATTTGATGCAGCTCGATATACACTGAAATTAGTAATCAAGGAAATTCTTTTAATTTTGAATAGACAATGGCAATGCTTTAAAGGCAAAGTGTTTCTTCAGAGATTCGATTAGATATCTTAACGTGAAGAGATTCTAAATATTTCATTTCATTTACAAGGTATGTAAGCGGCTTTGATTACTTCTGATCGGTATCATTCACATTCCTTGCAAACGTTGAACATAAGTGATTGCCACTGGTGATGAAGATTTCTATTAGATTAAGTTAACCATCTATACAAAGATGTCACTGAATGCTTGTGGATTACAGTCCATACTTTTTTCTCGCTATTTGTTAATAAAAAATAAAGAGAGGCTGTGATCCAAGATGAAAAAGTGGCTAAGAAACACTAGTGGATGCAATTAAAATATGACCACACCTTCGATGAACAAAAAGACATGACTTCATAGAAGACAAAAAAGAATAGAAAGAAAACGAACGAGTAAAAGGATATGTGCCAATAGCCAATAGCAAAGTTGAGTTTGATTTTGTTAGCACGAAGGCCCAATTACTAACCTTCATTTGTCCAAACTAGTTGTCAAAAAACTAGAGTTTGCTACAGGAAGGTAGCAAGATAGAGGACGGTTTGGGATGAAGTGACTACACCTTGGTTAATCTGAACAGAGGCTAAATGAAGCAAGTTATTTGCAATTGATGCAATCCTTATCTTTCAAGAGTTCAGCCAATGAGCTATGATAGATTTATTGAAAGTAAATTTTCAATGAGCGAAAGTGGAATTTTTCACTGTATCTAGTAGAGAGTATAACCCCAAAATATAAATTTGTTCATATGAGTAATCGAATTATTGATATACATAGTGTAACATTTGTACTCGACATCTGTATTAGTTGATATACTATAAATTTCGTTGTCACCCTGTAACGTCTATTGGTAGACATTATTACTCTGTAATTAGGTCATCTACAATTAAATGCTAAATGACTATATTTCCTTCGTATATGTTTCTAAATAATCGTACAGAGCTGGGTTGGCTTAACGTCGTAAAACGCATAATTCATTTCTGTCAACAGTTCCTTTTCTTTGATGTACCCTAGCAAAACATTATATAAACAAAATTGTCACAACTATAACATTTCATGCAGCATTTTTATTTAGTTTTAAAGATTTAAGTTTATACGAAGAGAACTTTAGCATGTGGAAATAACGTTCTCCTCGAGTACCTTACTCGAGTTTGGTGAACTCTTTAATTATTGCACAACATCAATGAACGGATACGTTTTCTTATACCCAAGAAAACATCGTCAAAACCCCACACAAATCTCACTTAATACCGAGTAGACATTTAGCGGACAATTTAATTATCGTCTGTATAAGGGAAAGGTAATGAACTGAAAATCCAAAATTATCCCCCAAAATTTGGCCATTATTTAAATGCATAACACGCAAGAATGTATAACAAATTTTAATAAATCGATAAATGTTAAATCTTCACGAACTTTATTGCTGAAAAATCACTACTACCGAAAACATTGGGTTGATTAATGCATTGCACGAGGGATATGTTTATCACGATCTTCAAATTTTAATAAACTTATTCCCAAGGTATTGGGATCAAAAAATCCCATCTACTGCGTATCTGCTTCATTGACTATCACTTTGTTCAGTAGCTGCCGATTTCGTCAAACAAAAAGCAGTTATTATTCAAGCCGCGACCTACTTGGCAGGAATGAGTATCTTTCCTTTTCACCTTGACAGAACACAAGATGATATTTATGAGCAGAACTCTACGCTACTTTATGGTTACGCTCGAAACTATTCATGGCCAGAGGGCGTGTACCTGTTAAGTGAAACCAGTGACCACGCAACAAACATTCAGGACACCGTGGTATAGATTACACCCAGTTGTAAAAGACGTACAGCTGCGCACTCTTGCGAATAGTTCTTGGTTTAACCGACATGCGTCCTATCTAAGGGCAAGCGATAAATATCCCGCAAACGTTCACCTTATTTGCAGCCCGATGAAAGTTCAAAGACGTGCACAACATCTAGCCTCTAAATACGAACCTTGCCAAGGATCTTGCAACTTTAAGGGACTCAGATTATCATAGAAAATGGGAACATTTATGATTGAGAGGGTTAATTAAGGTTTTCCCGAGAAAGCTAACCATACTATCTTCAACAAAATCCTACAGACGGCCACGGTCCCCGTTAGCGTATTTCTAGAGGTAAAATCTCAGTAGATATTCGAAATCACGACAAGTCTAAGTGAGCGCACTAATTGTGTTATTGAATATATGTCTCTAGTCTTTAAGTTTCATGCTAATAGAGCCCGAGGTATACGATAGTGTGGCCTATGATGATGAAAATAAAACAGTAACTACATAAATAAGTGGCACTTAAAACACTAAAAAAGGTAATTCTCTTCCCTTACAAAGACATCAAACAATGCACAATAAGGTGATCATTGAATCTAATAATCTGAATATGGATGTACCTGATAATATACCAGGTTAGTTTACTATAAATTTGATAGAACATGATGCACCAAATTATGCAAAGTATAAGTGCACTGCAAGAACACAAAAATAACGAGTATGCCACAAAAAAATCACAACAAAACAAAATTGGCCTTTAAAAATTGCAACATTGCGCTAAAATCATAGCTTCTTTTATCTGACAAATTTCTGAGTATAAGTCATCCGAAAGGAAAGTATAGAAATATATCAACCTTTTTATACAAAACATGGATTGTAACTACTCGAGGAAGCTTTCTACAGTTATTTAAAATCAATTCCCACATGTGAGTCCAAAATAAGCTAAATACTATCCTGAAAGATTACCACCATGGCACCATCCTAGTCTAGGGCAACCATAGACAAATGTCTTGGCTCCGCCTACTCGGACTGCTTACTACAATCCACCTATGGGCTACGTCCCAGACATGAATCAGCAAAGCATTACCGAATCGGTCAGTCCGCAGTGTGGCAACTGTACGCACGAGGAAATTTCTATTACATCAAAATGCATCCTGATAATTCGGCCTCGCACGCGCACATGAATGCATGGCAAAGTAACCGAACATAGGCTCTTGTAATTTTACTTTGTTACACTAAACACAACTCTAGATTTGTGGCGAATTCTATACTTGTTCACGTTTAAAAAGAACATGTTTAAAGCGAAACAAATAAGTAACGATACCAAAACATTATTATATTGTCCTGTAATGTATAAGTATAAATATTGTAGTGTTCTCTATCTTGCAAATAATTCATACATATTCTGTTCTTTTACACAGGACAAAACTGTCTGTTGAGGCATCCCGCTGAATCCGAGAAAATCAGGCGTGCACGCCGGAAATTTGTCCTTGCATGCGCCAGATCTCGTCGAGTTCTGCCATGTTCTGCAGACTTGTGAATCGGACATTGGTTCAATCTGGTGGACTTGTGCCTTTTTTAGTAGCGCTTTGTCATCAAAACCAGCTGATTCCAAAGGCTAGAGTAACACAACTTACACGGGTGTGAGCTCTTTATGACATTGAGTCCCCGTTATATTTTGTCTTGTGCTGACTGGGATTTGAGCCGGCAACCTCTGGCTGGTAAAAGCACCACCTTATCCACTGGATAACAACAGCTCAAGTTACCTACATTAAAGTGGTTGACTGCAGTGCAGAGATAATGATGAGTAGAACTTGCATGACTACTATAGAAAAATCGCGAGAGATATTACACTCAGGGGCAAACGGCGGAGAGCTCACCTAGGCGTGCCGCAAATGCAAGCCATAGCGTTATATTGCATATAATAAAAATTGATAAAAGATCGTAACATTGAACGCTCAGTCTAATGGAAAAAATGAGGAACAATACAGGCATTGTAATTGCTGTCGATTTTATTTGAAAAGAGAAAAAATGAAATTAAAACAAAAATTATACTACGCAGTTGTCTCTAGCAGCTCATATTGCCAAGAGAGATGCATCCGAATGGGCCAACAAATGATCAACAGTAAATTTTGTCATCAATTCTGGGCTCACCTTTAATGTGGAGAAATACTTTTAGAGCACGCCTTCCGCTGATTTTTTTGCTGACGTTTCAGTCGAAGGTTGTTGGGGAAAATGCCTTTTGTCTATTGGCTCCCTGTGGAGCTCATTGTTTAGGGTGTGCGCCGCTCCATCTTGAGACTACCTGTGACGGACCTAAACAACTTGATACAAATTCTTGTCTTTGTCGATTGCGTGGAAAGCACGGAGGATTGAAGTTTATCATGTCATGCGTCGTAAACTTTTTCTGAGCTATGTTTCGAGCGATTCTTCTCCCAATCTTACGATGGGGTAAGGATTTCTAGAAACGTAGTTCAGAAAAAGCTTACGACTCATGACATATTAAACGTAATCATCCACAACTTGATACAAACTTTGGCGATGACATTTAAAGGGTATGCCCAGCAGACCTAGCACACTAGTGGATACGCTACTGATTACACTACAGATCTGAATGTGGATAAGTTCCTCATTGATTGCAGGACCATGCCTTTCTAAATATATTAAGCCGCGTATAAGTGTGAGAGGCAGTCAATAATGGCCAGGTATAAGACCACATACTTTTGTGATCTAAAATTAAACAATACCTTTTGCGTACCATAAAAAAGCAACAATAATAAGTCCTGGTCTATATAGGAACGGATATCTTTCACTGCTAAACTCATCACCGAAAACGACCTGGCGAATACAGAAGTATCGCGCGAGGGATTTCCACAATGCGAAAGATTACCTCCAGCTGTTTGAATGCCTTTCGTTTGTTTCGTTTCAGTCACTATCATCTATCAGCATCCACGGTAGCAGTAACAGAAGATGGCGAAGGAAGATAATAAGGATTGGCGAAGTCAACTTTACCTGAAGAAACAAGTTTATAAAATGCAAATTGTAAAAGAGCAAGTTATAGTGATCTTGACTCCCTGCCCATTAAAACGTATATCCAGCCACTTAACCTAACGATCTGAGCAGTGAACAAACTATCGTACGCGAATCGAAAGATATTATGTTTGGATAATTCCCGCAAGCTGGCAGGTGCTTTACCCGGTATTACTTTTAATGGGTGTTAGACCAAAATGCACCACGCCAGGATCTTAATAGTAAGTACAGCAGGACTTCGGACGTGTCTTAACAGTGACCCACTAATCAGTGACCCAAGGATGTCAAGAATACTTGTATGCAAAATCCGTCATAAACTTAAAGGATTTAATAATGCTAAATATAACACTGGGTGAAAAAGTGGGTTAAACAAGGTCAACATTTGCGTGGGGAAATCGAGTTTGCGCCTTTTGACTGCTCCACACCCGAAGATTTTGTGCAAAATTAAATGCTCATGTGTCTGTAACAATACCTACAGAATACTTTTGGTTTGTTTCTTTGGTACTCAGTACTAAACATGACAAAATTTCACGCAAGCGTTGTCGTGTGATGTTCTACGAGAAAGCAGGCCCAGCTGCCTTGACCAAGGAGCTGGTGACCTTTTCCTAAAGTAAAACACATTGGAACAATCAAGGCTGATTTCGTTGCTTTACCGCGGTGTTTACAAGGCCATGGGTTCCTAAAATTCATGTATTCTTATGATAGCAATTGCACACACACATCGACTGTAGGATTATCATCATCTGTAAAGAACTCTATTCCGTTACCATGACAACTTTAAATCATTGATTAACTTTGCAAGTAAGAATCACTTACTGTTTTCAGTCCTCGCTTGGAACAAACGTGCTCGTTGGGGCCTCTTAAAGCAATAATGTATCGTGATTGCTTTGTTCATTATTAGATACTAGAATTTGAACAGAAGTAAATGAACGTCAATCACAATACTGTTGTATTCGCTCTTAACAGTACAGGCTTGACAAACGTAACTTCAAAAAACATCTGTGAATCCTAAAATCAGTATGCGTAATGAGTATCAACTCCATACGAATGCAAATCATGTCACAAAAAATGGAAGAATTCAGAACGGTCCTCGCTAACATCTTTCGTCAAAAGCATACGTTACAGAGCTTCCCTTACACTGACTCTAAGGTAAGAGTTTGTGGGTAAGTCAACTGCTGCCAAGAACTATAGTGGACATAACTCCACTACCTCCTATGTATATATCAAAGATTATCATCATCATCATAGATAAAGATGTCTATCATTTCTGGGGTCGTAAGCTTCCAAATTAGGCCATGGTAAACTTCTTGTTAAATTGCCTCACTTGGGCCGAAGAAAACTAGTGTTTTTATGATCATCATCATAATAATCACAAGAGTCCTTGTCTCATCAAAATCATGGAAATTATCGTATTAATTATGACAGTCATAAGGATCAAAACAATCATAGAAACTATGAATGCCAATTGTCCTATTAAAAATCCTCAATCCTCACCATTATTAGTCACAATTTCCCGAAAAATCCCTAATGATCAACATTAGAACAATTAAAAACATAATAATAGAGCACTACCATTAGCACTGTCATAATTACCACCATCAGAGATTATGGTTATTAAATAACCAACGACATCATTATTATTACCGTACGTTTTCAGCCCCGTTCATCCTCATATGAAGAGGGCTGAAAACGATAACAGCCTCTATTATCACCTTGAAAATTTGCGTCATGGCGCTAAAAACATACTTGAAAGCTTATTTGTCTGACAATCCACAGAGCAGAAATGGCCAGAAAGGAATATACAGCAACCTTCAAACAAGAAACATGGATCGAAACTAGCCAATCATTAACAAGAAAGAAAAGACAAAGAGAGACTGAAAACAAGCCGAAGTGTTATTGAAAGAGTGCACCGGAAAAAATAAACTATTTCTGCCTACAAAGTCCTGGTTTTCTTATTTTAATGTAGACAGACTCCCATATACTTAGATTCCTTTCTGACGATTCATGCTCTAAAAGAGTGTCCGATGAAAAGCTTTTAATTACGTTTTCAGCACAATGTCGCAAATTTCAGGGCGATTTTCAAGTTTTCAACTAAAAAAAGATTGTTCATAATTATCACGTTCATAAAAAATGATAAACATTATTGTCATAATCAAGGTCATCGTCACCACTACTATCATTATCATTGCCATTTAACATGGTTTATTTACTTCATCAGAAAACGTTCCTTCTACCAATGTATCTGTCATAGACTTGATTAATACCTTCGTAGCGACAATTTACTGCTCGACAAGGCATCTGTGGCTAAGAACAAGAGTAATGGTATTTTCTTCATTGAAATGCTCAAAAGATTCAGAATCTCACAAATACCTCTAAGACATCATCAACGGCGACATGTTGCAATACACCTCTGTATTTTTCATAAATCTTTTGCTACAAAAAAGGATAGGGCTGAGTGTAGCTGATAAATTTCTTTATTCGGGGATTAAACATTACTAACCAATCTTACACAAACAATTTCATCACAATATGTCCACAACTTTGTGAGCTATGAAGCTAACGGACGGGCAGACACCATAAACAACCACAAAATATACTTTTCGTGGCTGAGGTAGTAATAAAACAAGGCATTAACTAAAGTATTCAGGTATTAGGGCATGTTTTCTAAACTTGACCTTCGTTTGGGCTTCCACCAGATTACACTAGATGAAGAATCACGAGATACTACCACATTCTGCACCCATTATGGCCTGTTCAGGTACAAAAAGCTGATGTTTGAAGTCGATTCAGCACCAGAGAAGTATCAACAAATCATCAAGCAAGACTTAAGTAGAATAGAGGGTGTCCAGAACATTGCTGATGCCCTGGTGGTACATAGTAGAGGTCAACAGGACCATAACAAGAAGCTAGAGGTTGTAGTAAGACAACTGGAGGAGAGAAACCTCACACTCAACATAGAGAAGTGTTCGCTCAGGATGGACATAAAGGCCTCCTGCTGTCCAAGAGTAAGGTCAGTCCTTGAGGCGACTCAGACGTCCACTTCCGACGTACGTAGTTTTCTTGGGATGGTTGTTTTCAGCAGTCGGTTTCTCCCTACATTTGCCACAATCTCTGAAACGTTACGGGTGAGGTACAATATTCAAGTGCGGGTACTAAGCAACAGGGGGTATTTGAACAACTCAAGAAAGCCATACGCAATGCACCTGTCTTGGCCTACTTTGATAAAGACAGTCATACTAGGGTTGTCACTGATGCAAGCCCAGTCTGACTAGGGGCTGTTCTTATTCAAGAAAAAGATGACGTCAGCAGAGTGGTGAGCTATGCAAGCCACAGTCTTAGTGATGTCAAGCGTCGCTATAGTAAGACGGAGAAAGAGGAACTTCATACAGTGTGGGGTGTGAGAGGTTTGACCTGTACCTTCAGGGACTTATGCCTGAATTGAACGCTGGGTCTTAAGATTACAGCCATACAACTACAAGATTTGCTGTGTGAAGTCTAAAGACAACATTGCTGACGTCCTTTTGAGACACCAAACCTACACTGATGATGAATATGTTCGTGCTATTACCTTGCTGTCGGTGCCGGCAGAAATGAATGCCTGGCAAATTGAGAAGACTTCTTTTGAGGACGGTAAACTCTAAAAGGTGACGGAGTGCCTGGTTGGCAACTGGGGAGGCAGCCCAAAGCAGTACTTACCTATCAGAAGCGAGCTTACATATATTTGACATACCATTCTATGAGGAACGAGGATTGTGGTACAAGCATTACTAAGGAGAGTAACGTACCTTGCGCACGAAGGCCATCAGGACATCGTGAAGATGAAAGAACGGCTGAGGTCTAAAGTATGGTGGCCTGGGATTGATAAATATGCTGAGAGGAAGTGCCGTGAGTGCTATGGGTGTCAAATTGTAACGGGGAGTACCAAGCCCCACCTGTGAAATCCACAAGAACGCCTGAGAGGTCGTGGCAAGAATTAGCATCTGACTTCATGGGGCCACTGCTGACTGGTGAGTACTTTATTGTGCTAATTGACTACTACAGTCCATCACCTGACGTTGACGTGTCACGTTCTACCAACTCCGAGATGATAATAAGGTACCTGATATTCATTTCCCGAGGTATGTCATTACAAAGACCTTGTAGACAGACAATGGGCACAGTCTGGTGTCTACAAAAATTAAAATTTATCTGGCAGGAAAGGGAATGGAGCATAAACTTACATCGCCGCTGTGGCCAAGGGCAAACAGGGAAGTAGAGATGCAGAACTAGACACTACTAAAAGAGATGAGAGCTGCCCATGCCGAGAAAAGGAATTGGCACAGTAAATTGAAGAAGTACTTGCTGGCGTACAGATCTACCAGACACACAACAACAGGAATGAGCCCTACAGAATTGCTGTTCAGCAGGAACCTAGGCACTAAGGTCCCTGGCATTAAAGAGAGGGGTGACTTAGTGGACTACAGAGAGCAACTGGTTAAAGACCATGATGGTGAGGAAAAACAACGCACTGCTAACTACACAAATAAGAGAGGCCATATAAAAGAAAGAAACCTGGAGACAGGAGACAAAATACTTTTAGAAAAGAAAGAGAAAACAAGCTATATCCTGCCCATGAAAGTGAACCCTACAAGGTGGCAGCACACCTCAGAGATCAAGTTGTCATCGAGTCTCCACAAGGAGTTGCCAAGAAGAGGAAACTTGTTACTGTTGATTACCGGTGAGTACTGAGAAACAACAGGGAGAGATAGATTTTAATTACAATTTTTTGTAAAATAAATACTAAATAATTGTTCATAAATGATTCAAATATGATTCAAATATGAACTTAAGCACTTCTCTCTGGGTCAGCAAAAAGTATCCGACAATGCTAAAATAACAGGTTTATAGAAAACAGAAGAAAACAAAAGGCAAGATTGTAAAAGTCTTTTTGGCATAACAAGTGCTGAAAATGTCTCAGCCTATGTCAAGTAGTCACCAAGTTAACTTAAAATTCACAGGAGGGAAAAAGGTTAACTTTGGGAGGGTAAATTTTCAAGCATTTTGAAATATTAAGTTTTTCTTCTCAGTACAAAAAAGTTCGAATAATGCGGGGTAAAGTGTATTGAAAAAGTGCCATACGCACAGGCAAAGGAAAATTCTGGCGACATAGCCTGGACTCGAGATAGCGAGGGTTGACTGTGGCAATTTATCTACAATCCCAGAGCATACTCAAATGAGATATGTTGTTATGTGTTTACAGCTATGTCACTCAGAGTTGGCAATTAGCATAAACTCATTACATATTGCAGAACAATTCAAGGGGAATATATAGCTCTGGCTACTAGAGAGAACAAATCAGAATTTCCCAAACAGACCCGAGTCACAGTTTATGCTAAGATTAAGAGAAATCGAAAAAAAGCTTAGAGTCAAGCTTCCTGCTTCCACAATGACGGACCATGGGTACCAAAAGTCGTTTGCAGAGTTTAATATATCCCGTAGTAACTCAATAGGAAATTACACATCAGCAACCCAGGGAAAATACTTTTCACATGTTTCTGTAATCAAAGGAAGAAGACTTTACAGGGATTACTTACATAATTTCAGTACTTACTTTTCTTACGCCAGGATTACATATGATGTAAGACAGAATAGCCAACTGGAATCGTTTGAGCAAAGTGGGATTCAGATCACCAACCACCTCCAGCCATGGTCGACATCGGGAAATTCTCCAGACACTGCAATGCAAAGCAAGTAGACGGATAAACAAACATAGGGATCCAGAAAATCAAAGCAAATGACCAAAACAAGAGAACCCACCTGACTGTCGAATACTTTTCTGAAGCGGGAAACGCTACATTTTCGCACGCGCAGAAAAATTCGTTTCTTCTACGTTTGCGTTGAATTTACAAGATTGTATATATGTTACTTTGATGATGAGGTTATAAATGATGAAACCTCGCGCGGAAATTCTCCCAAATTATAGACTTGTGAGAACGGAATTCGACCAAATAATTTTCAAATCTACAGTCTGTGAAACACACATACTTACGTACAAACGTTTTGATAAGAGCTTCAGATAGGCGTATACAAGCTGGTCAATTGCTTTGGTGTCTGGAAGATCTTCCTATGCTACCACGAAGCGATGCTTATATACGACGTAACTACACTACGTGGTAAGTCTGTCGACAGTTCTAACACTAAAAGGAGACGCCTTTGCTAAACCGTTGCTATGTAACTAAAACCTATCTTGTAGTGCTTAAAAATATAATAATGACATCAAACACAAACAAGAATAATATTGTGCAAAGCAAAAAGGGTGGTAACTACGATATACTGCGACATGTTGTTAAGAACGGTCAAAAATTCAAATCCACTTACACTTCGCACTGCGAATCTTCGTTTGTTGGATCAACGTCTTCTAGTTTCCGTCTCTTGGTACCTCCACTACCGTGGGGTAACTTTCTTTTCAAAATTTTCTTTGTAGGAGATGTGTTGCCATGTTTTACTGTCCTTTCAAAAACATGGGGTATATTACCTTCCTTGTCACCTGTAGCATTCTCAGACAAGTGTAGCGATTGATCTCTAGATCCAAAGGATGAAGTGTTTGATAACGTGGTGGATGGATACAATTCTATACCACTTGCATCTCTATGCATCTCTGTTGTCTCGTCAACCTGTACAACAGTAGCAGCCACGGCGTCATTGGTGCCCTCTTGAGTTTCTTTCTCAGAAGTTTCGTCTCTCCTTTCGGGCAGTTCATTATGCACACCTAGCGAGTCGACAGAATCTGGGGTATCTACTTCTTTAGTTATCCGCTCCTTGTTTGCTGTCACATGTGACAAAGAAACGCTACGTTGCTTCAGTTTAAAGACTTTATCGACAGTATCTTTGCGCTGAAAATGATAGAGATTTTTTGGTGAGTTTTGATTACACTTAACGTCATCCCATAAGCAAAACACGGGACCCTTTCACTAACACCGAAAAAATTCAGACTTCCTAATTTATGTATTCAGCTTATATTAACCTTTGCATTTGAACACTTAGATCGCATCTCAAAATGTAGGAATGTACAGACATATACGAGCTATTTATAAAGAACAAAAGCTGATAAGTATTTAGTCTGTAAGAATTAATTGCTGGCAAGGTATTAGTCCATAACAGACGAAGGCTAAAAATTGTATTTTAAAACTTCTTTTCAACTATTACGTATGACGAGTAAGAGATCTGTAAAAATCAATGTACAGGCTAAAGACTTAGATAAGAAATGGATCCAAGACCAGCTTCCGAGCTTTTTGACGTTAACACGTTTACACATTTATTTGAGGTTTACACATTTTTGTGGAAACTATTCATAGTTATTTTTGCGGCTAACAACTTTGACTTCCAAGTGATCCGCAACAATCACGCTTTTGACAAAAGGACTGTTGAAGCATCGGTCCTGAACTGTCATTTCTGAGGCAGAATATGTGAGGTGAAATTGATTCAAAGTTATTTTTGAGGTTGAAATTTTGACGGAAGAAATGGTCCGTAACAGTTACCATTAAGGGTAAGTAATTGTAAGAGGAATAAATTACATAGATGTAATTGGCAGAAGCAGACTTCACACCGATACTAATGGATTGACCTGGATGAGATATAGTTAAGATTAAATAGATACATGAGGAGTTCGTCGATAGTTGGTAGTTTTCGAGACAAATAATGTAAAACCACCTGGTTTGTCAAAGTATGCACGCTTCTATTCTAAATACTTTATTTATGATCGCTATAGACTCTTAGGCACAATAAGAACTTCAAAGTCAGAGGTATCCTGTCGCAAACTAATCTCATTTAAGGGGCTTACATTTGAAAATACCGTAGTTGTTACGAACCGAAGTAATAAATGAGAAGACATACTACTCTTGCTGATCACCGACAGAGCTGTGTCAGGAGACACAAGTATAAAACAGAATGAACAAGAGAAAGTTGAAAATCAAGATCGAAAAAAGTGAAATTGCAAGGATATGGGGCCTACGAAAAGTAAGTGTCATTCCAGTTGTAGTTGGTGCATTGGGACGTGTCACAGAAGAGGCAGAGCAGTACATAGAGAAAACAGGAATCAAGATCATGATTGAAGTGTTACAGAAAACGGCGTTGTTAGGAACTGCAAGAACAACAACAACAACAATAATAATAATAATAATAATAATAATAATAATAATAATAATAATAATAATAATAATAATAATAATAA